>MIQA02004845.1:0-18647 GCA_001887855.2 Sclerospora graminicola | reverse complement strand
TTTCCTCGCACTATTTGTACGCAGCTGCTCATAGTAATCGGGAACTCTCCACACGTTGCGTACTGTTTCCGTTGGTGCACTCTTGATTCCGGTATATAATGGATGGCTCCAACTTTTTGGTTAGTCGGATCTCGACTAATGACTATAATTTCGCGCTGTAGTAGCGTACCTATACACGACAGAGTGTCATTACTTCCCCGTGTCTTTTTACTTACCGTATCTTCCAATCCGGACGGACTCTTTGCAAAATCCTCGAAGTATTCCTTGAACGCAATCTCAGACTGTTTCGCCGAGATACGGTCATACCCCCGCCCGAGACTCCGCAACGTCTGCTTCCGGAGCCCCGCCGGGAATTTCTGAGCAAAGTCCATTAGTCCTCTCGCCGTGCACCCCGTTTTTAACGCCCTCGCTGCTTTTTCAAGCAGGTCCGGCCATTGCACCATCGCGGAGTTGTATAACGCTTGTATTAGGGCATAGACTTGACAATTCCCAGTTGGAGGCGTTGGGACACTCTTTAGCCCCATCGCGATTAAAGCATCTGTTAATTCCAGTTCCGTCTCAGGCGGTGGTTGGTACTGCTTCCATGGGAACAGGTCCACGGAGCCTTCCTTCTCTGTTATTATCGCTTGAATTTCCGCCAATCGTTTTTTCGTCTGTGACTCCTCAATAAGAAGGTGCGTATTTTCGCGTTGCCTATCTCTCGGAGTCAGTTTCCCCTGTTTGGACTTATCAGTCTTTTCTGGCTGTCGTTGCCTTGTTAGTCCTCCCGATGGTAGGGGTTCCTCCTCCGGTTGTTTACCAGCCTCTAATACTGTGATCTTCTCGGCCATGGCCGCTTCCTTGGTTTTCTGTTGATTGTTACTTCTTACCTTTTCTACTTCCTTACCTACTTCAATTGCCTCTTTTGCTGTGGCTTTTTCTTCTCCTGACTCATATTATTTTGCATATGCATCCCTATTGTCGCCCCTTCTTTCCTCGTTTGTGGTCCTTTTGTTGACCGCGAAACAGTGGTCCATTCATTCGAGCTCCCTCGTTGTGACTTCTCGTCTTGCAACCCCTGTTCATATTCAGATTTGGCTTGTACGTCCTCCTCCACTCTTCCTTCCGGGGACCTTCCCCCTACCTTCTGGGTGGACCTAGTCTCCTCCTGGCTGGTGCCTTGTTCCTTGTCGAGGCTCGTTTTCTTGCCCCGTTTTTCATCGTGCGCCAGACAGTTAGTACGCACCTCTTTCCGTAACGCGTCCATACTCGTAAACGTCGGCTCTGGCACCACTATTGCCTCGACCTCCTCCACCGTTACCACTATGCATTGTTCCGTGACTAGTTTCTGTTGTGTCATGGTGCATCCCCGAATTTGGTGTCCGGGTTCCCCACACCTCAGACTGTGCCTGTTTCCACGCGATCCCGGGTGTTCCAGGGTTAAGGTCGTCCCACACCATACTATTCGACGTACCTCCCTCAATGCCTTCGGACAGCCTCCTGCTTCGACCACTATAATCTAGTGATGTCGCTGACAACGGGCCCCCCTGGTCCAACTCTATAAAGAAGAATTCGACTGGAATTATCGATTTCAAGAAACCGTGAAACTTCATGATGTCGATATTGCTGGTAATATTTCGCACCGTGATTGCGTAATCTGAGTTAAACCCGCCACTGTTACTTACTCCAAGCTCCTGTCGATCCCAGACCGGTTTGTCGTTGGGCTCCTGTACGTGCACGTTCCGCAACCTATGAACTGACTTATGGTAAGGTACTTGTACCTCTGCGAAGCGCTTCGCTACTGCTCTCGTCAGGAAGGCGAAGGTCAGACAATGCTGGGATGGAGAGTATCTTATCGCCTTCACTTCATCTAACATCTCCCATAATCGTTTGTTTTCCAAGCCTCGTGCTGTCGCTGCTGTAGCGATGCTTTCCTGGATGCTTTTCGTACTTTGGAACGCCTTTTTATACGTCCCTCACCTGTCATATCTATTGTTAGACACCCTTCAACTTGCACTCTAATAGTTATCATGAGTCGCAGCCTGTCTTCCAAAGTCATGATTTGACGCAAGAACTGAGGTAGGGTGCGAGTTAAAATTGTTCCTTCAGCTAGGCCTTGCACAATCTGCCACTACTCTGCACTCCCATCTCTAAAGTTTTTGCCCTTCCGCCCTTGCCACTCTTTCCGGCATACCCGGATTAAAACTTCCACCTGTTCTTGTGAATACACGTTAGGATTCAACTTGAAATCCCCTTGACTTATCTTTTGTATCTTTGGCTTCTTGACCTCTCTTGTTACCTTTGAAAGCCATCCTTGCAGTACATTCTGCCTTTTCACTGCTACCTCCACCTGGCAAGTACCGATCAGTTTCGATAGTGTCGTCTCCAGCGGTTGGTTAGATTTACGGGCTAGGAAGCAAGCATCCACTGCCTTCTGCTTCCACACTAGCCAGTTCAGCTTGTGGGTAGCTCGAATAAATCGATTAGTCGTTCTTGTTCAACCTTCGATAGTATTGGCCACTTATCTGTTTTCCTTCCACTGCCTCCGTCTCTTTTCTTTGGGTGTTTGTACACCGCTTTGAAAAAAACGCCTGGGTTAGGTCCAGCGTTTGCTGTCTTGGCTTTCGCTGTGAAGCTAACACCTGTCTTAAAGCTTCTGCCAGCTCTTCTGGTTTAATCGTCGTGTTTCCCCGTCTGGGACTTTACCCTTTAGGTGTCCTGGCTGCTCTGCCTCATCTTCCTTCCCCTCACTACTCGTAGTCGTGATTCGCTGCCCTGCATCTGGAAGTGCTCCTCCTTCCTCTAAAGTTGTTACCAAAGTTCCTTCCGACTCGATACCCGTTTCCACTGGGGTTTCATGTTCTGGCATAGGACTGTCCTGTTCCGGCTCCTCTCTGCACGATTTCTCATTGCTGTTGTGTTCAGGCAAGCGCTTTCCTTTTCACACGTCATTTCACTCATTTCCCCTTCACTTTTTTGCGATTCCGGAACAATCTCATCTATCACGTGCGTATGATCCTCTACGGGTGTGTTAGTGAGCTCTATCTCTCCCCCCCGGATCCTTATCCGGGGGCACTGTATCTATCGATGGGCTTGTGCCCGTCGGGTTCATCAATTAGGCTTGGTACTTAAGTACTCTGCGCGGGTTAGTCCAGATCCTCCTAACTTTTGCTCGTTAGGGGGTCTACTTGACAAAATCGGGACTGAATTGCCCTTCTTATTTAGGGAACAGAATTCTTGCTGAGGGGATAATTTAAGGAAGTACATGTACCTAGCGAGGCAGCTCGCTACATAGATAGGGTATTGTCTTTTCATCCTACACGAGAATATATGCTGCTGATGATAAAGCGTCAGCTGTTAGCATAATTCGGGTACCGGTCTACAGAAGAGCTCATCAGCAAGATTGCGGCAGACGCCATTATGGATAAAAATCCAGGACTTACGATTGCGCTCTTATCTTTACTAGCGACTTCCGAGTTTGCGGGTAAAAAGCTGTTCCACCGTTTAACCTCAATACTTGATCTATGGCGCAAAATGGAAAGTGAACTAGAATTAGTTAGAAGCTATCTACTAACCAGTCCATCGAATGCATGTTCAAACTTTCTAGAATCTTCGACAACGATTTCTCTTACTCACTTGTTGCACTTGCGCTATGTACACGATTAGTAACGTGGTGCAGTAAAACATCAACACAGCAATACCTCAACACTCTCCCTCAACTTGCAGGTTGACAACACCAGTAAGTTCACGAAGCTCCACAAGACGCGGTGTTGGCACTGGTTTCGTCAAGAAATCTGCAAGTTGCTTGTCTGAATTTACGTGCTCCAATCGAATATTCTTCGCCTCGACATGATCACTAACAAATGAGCTCGTAAGTCAATGTGTTTAGCACGCGGAGTATAGCCTTGATTTGTAGCCATGTATATCGCTGATTTGTTGTCGAGATACAGCGTAGTAGGCCCTTTAGCAGAAAAACCATTCTCGGTTAAAATGTACCGCAACCAAAGAACTTCTTGTGTACCGAGTGCGAGGGCCATGTATTTCGCCTCGGCTGAAAACAATGCCACACTTGATTGGCGCTTGCTCTTGTAAATTACTGGTCCACCGCATAGTAACATTTACACACCCGATGCTGAGCGGCGTGTTTGCTTGTCCCCTCCCCAATTAGCATCACTGTATGCATGAATTTTAATTGAACGTTTTGAATCACTTTGAAATCGAATACCATGATTCATTGTCACACCTCCCCAATGCATTTCACGTGGACTGTCCAGGTACTGCGAAAGCATGGATAGAGAAATCGAGATGTCCGGTCTCGTTGTATTTGCAACGTAAAGTAGTGATCCTACAAGCCCCCGATACTTGCTTTGGTTATTCATAAGATCATGTGAGTCATCAAGGGTAAAATCTTGACCAAGAACAAGTGGATTTTGCACATTGTGTGCATCCGTTTGTCCAAATCTTCTTAATGAATTGTGTTTGTCGTAAAATCAACTCCCCCCTTTCTGGAGAATACTGGATCTCCATCCCGAGAACAAACTTTACATCACCGAGTGACCTCACAGAAAATTTGTGCTAAACTCAGCACAGATAGCATCCGCTTCGGCATCCGTTGCGCATCCCACCAATAAATCGTCAACGTACAGCACAATGAATTCATCGCGCTGTTGCACAAATAGACAAGGATCAGCGCGGCACTGCTGAATTCCCATTTCAACAAATACTAATCGAATAGTTTTGTACCAAACTGCAGCTGCCTGTTTCAGGTCGTAAAGACTGCGACGAAGCTCACAAACAAATCCACTTTGAGCTGAAACTCCTTTCGGCAAACCTATGTACACTTCTTCATCAGGAAGACCATTCAAGAAAGCAGTCTCGATATCAAACTGCCGTATTTTAAGTCGCATATTGCATGAAACTGCAAAAAAGACTCGAATAGTGTCTTGCCACAGGCGAACACGTGTTGTAGTAATCCACTCCTTGTGTCTGTAGACATCCCAACGCGACCTACCTCGCCTTGTACCGCACAATATTTCCATGTGCATCAAACTTGTGAGCTTTCGCACCTTGAGGTCGTCTGAGTAGATCCCATGTGTGATTTCGTACATGTGCTTGGATTTTTTTGTCGAATTGCTGTCTTCCACTGTGCTGCCTCTGGCGATGCTATTGCCTCTGCATAGCTCATCGGTACATCACTCGCAGCTAAAGCAATCTCGTAGCTGTCCAGACGCGGGCGTTTTGGATCCGGTTCTTCATCTCCACTCTAAGTTGGTAAATTTTTGTGAGGATGATCAGCTATTAGAGGTATTCCCGTCGAGTTGATCGAACTATTAGCACTGACATCGCTCGTTAATAATCGATTGTGGTCGGTTCGCAGTGCCCGTCCATGTTTAGCGCCGCCAGTAAATACCAGTCGATTTTCATCAGCCATTGAGCAAGCACTATTAGGAAGTGTAGTGATAGCTCGATATCGTTCTGTTTGAGAAGATTGAATTGTTGGAATAATTGATTGTGACTGGTTTGTTTCAATTGCAGATGTCCTCGGTACCGAAGATATTGTGGTGTTCTCCCCCTCAAGTGAAACAATACCATTGGAAAGCTGGTTTGCAGCAGTCCGCGAAATCATCGTACGTTCAGCATCTACTTCCATGGCTGAAAAATTATTTCCTGACTCATCAATATCCATCTTTTCTTCAGTGTCAGCTGCATCCTTTCGGACAGGAAGAGACATTTCCTCGTCAATATCGCAACCACGTGTAGCGTAAACATTATCATGTTGGTCTGGTGTAGTGACGTCATTGTAGGTTTCCACTGGTCTCTCATCTAACGTAACAGTGCGAGTCCTTACAAGCCGTTGGTCTACCAAGTCCCAGACTCGGTATGCCTTCGATGCCTCTGCGTAGCCAAGAAAAATACACGGGTGCGCCTTCGCATCCCATTTCGATCGCTTGCTTTTGTCGACGTGTAGATATCCTCGAGATCCAAAAACACGTAAGTAATCTAGCACAGGACGAGAGACTGTCAAAACATCATACGGACTTTTATCACGGCGAGCAGTATTCGGAATCCTGTTAGCAATATGCGCTGCAGTCATAACAGCTTCATCCCGCCAGTAGCGGTCCACGGCTTTGTAGTGAAACATCAAGCGGTCCATTTCGGTCAAGGTCCGGCTCATACGCTTGGCCAACCCATTTTGTTGAGGGGAGTACGGAGCACTAGTCTGGTGCACAATTCCATTCGATGAGCAAAACTTGCTGAACTTCTTGTTAGCGTACTCGCTCCCATTGTCACTCCTGATGCACTTCAGCTTAAAATCAGTCTGGTTCTCTACAAGAGCCTTAAATTCACAAAATCGTTCAAATACTTGCGCCTTCGAAGAAAGAAAGTACACGTACACAAATCGGATGTAATCATCTATAAATGTGAGTACATACTGCGCACCGCCCTTGGATTTCGGCTTCATGGGACCCATCAGATCAGTATGAACTAACTCCATAGGTGCTTGGGTCCTCACCACGCTGCCAGATTTTCTTGAAAATGGACTGATTGTCATTTTTCCTTGTGCACATCCTCCACACACTGCAATTTCGTACCCATCAGCTCGGGCATCATCTACGCCATGATTGGCTAACTTCGAGACTCCTTTTATCTTTGAGAACGAAACATGACCTAAACGAGCATGCAATAAAATAATTTCACCAGAATCCGGCATTTTGACGACTGCTTGAGCTGCTTGACTTGGCTCTTGTTGCACTACATGCCACGCAAACAATTTCCCGCTGCGATTAATTACACCAATAGCATTTTCATCAACTAAGAGAATAGCACAATCAGATTCAAACTGAACCACCACACCATGTGCCGTGAGGGCTGGCACAGACACCAACTTTCTATCCAGTTTTCGCACAAATAATACATCAGTCAACTTAATCTTCTGCCCATTTTCGAGGGTGAAGCGCACCGAACCTTTTCCTCGCGCAGGTAGCTGCTGACATTGGCTACCGTGATACTAATTGGTGTTTCAACTCTGGGAACCACCAAATTAAGTCGATCTCCGGTCATGTGACAACTTGCACCGCTTTCAAGTAGCCACGTTGCTTGTCAAGCTTGGGCATCACTAGCGGCCGAGAAAACAAATTCATCATCTTACTTGTTGCTCTTCAAATCAGGGCAAACATCACGTTTGTGATCAACTCCATTACAGTGAGATCATTTACCCCAAAAGATTGTCTCGTTGATTCTGCCCGTTCGGCGCCCACGGCCATATGCGTTGCCCACTCTACTGCCTCTGTGACCTTTATGACTACGTCCACGACCACTGTGACTATTACGGTCTCGAATCGAAGCCTTGAACACCTGATCTTTTTCTTATCGCTTCTTCAGAACCTCATGTTCACGACGCATCATTTCGTTAGCGTCCAGTAGAGTTATCTTGCCATGAGCTTCAATGATGCGAACCATTGCATCGTACTCATGTGGTAAATTTCCGAGTAAATCACCAGTTTTTCATCATCAGATATCTTTTCACCCACACCAGCCAGTCGAGAGCACAACTCATCAAATCGTACGATATGTTTCATCACCCAGCACCCAACATAAATTCATGAAGATCCTTTCGTAGTTTCACCCTATTGTGCAGCGTCTGCTTCACGAAGAAAGACCAAAGCGTCTTCCACGCCTCCCACGCAGTCCCGTATCATAGACTGATACGTAGGGCTCAGCATTCTTGCCACTATAGCCAGCGCCTTTATGTCGGCGGCTTTCTGTGGTGGAGCCGATTTCCAAATCCATGACGGAAGTCTTGGGTGGAATCCGGATACCCACTGGCCCGGACGACCAACCATCGGAGGGGGTACTCCGTTGATCCTGATCGCCATCAGAATCAGATGAATCACCATTATGGTGGCTGATCTGATCTTCCCGGTCATCCGACCGGTCGTCATGTGCGATAGGATCCATATTCAACTTCATCTCACCTTGTCTACCCGTTGATCGGGGGTGGTTACACTCACTCAGGTGGACTCGGTGACGAGAACGATGATCTTAATCAGGTCGGAGGGAAGGACTTTCTCGAGACGGGGGTGTCCTCAGGTGGAAATCTTCTCCGGAGAACGGGTTGGGGTTGATACTTAATCCGTATCTAGGCACTGATCGGGAAAGTTCGTCCGATCAGGCCAGCCAATGCGAATAGAGACAACAAGAAACCAAGAGAACGCGATCGAACCACGATCTTCCACAGTAATCCACAAACGTTATCTCCACAAAACCTTTCCAATATTAAAAAAGTGTTCCACAGTGCCTTGGGGGTTGGGGGGGGTGAGGTTTGATACCTACAAACCGTGGGGGTCTTCCGGTAAGCCAAAATGCGTCTAAGCGCGTCTTAACCGGGAATTAAGTTGAGCAAGAGGGGACTAGTTTACCCTGTGCTCCCAATGACCGCGACACGTGGCGGAGCGACTCTTTGCTTACGGGGAAAATCTAAAACCTGTTATTATATATGCAATGTCCTATACCTAGTGTACCATACACCAACTCATGTGCCTGCCTCATACTTCGACCCTGTTCACTTCGTCGCACGGTTGCATAGTACCACCATACCCATCTTTGTTGCACCTTCAAACTGATCCGTACCACTTCTGCCCTGATCACGCTCAAACTCTGTGGCGATCTTCAACCATCCCGATCTCTCGATAAACAGCCTGGAAAACACTCGAGATCTGCCCTTCAGACACTGTTCACTTCATATCCACCCCGGCTTAACTGAAAACTCCATCTACCTTCACATCTGGACGCCGGTTTGGGGCGATAAACCCCGATCATGATCAGCACAGCAATCGGCCGAGTGATAGGGCAGTGATCAGGGCGATCAGCCCCAGATCACTTCGAAACACCTCCGGCTTACCATCACAACGACCTTGCTTGCTCACTCGACCATATTCTCGACCTTTATCCCCTGTCGGGGTACCCGGATCGCACCGACTCAGCAGATCAGGCCTGATCAGGCCTTCTTATATCATTCCTGGACAGATCCATCGGCTGTCATCTCTTGCCTTAACTTGGTATTATTCGCACGGCTCACCACTCCACACCCCGTTCTATTCTATACCTGATCTTCGTATTCTGGGGCAGAATTGGGTGACTCAACCGACCGGGCCGGAACTTCGTATCACATCCAACTTCAACAGCTGCACTATTCATAGCTCGACCCGATAGCTGCAGCCGCGCAACCACTGCAGTTCGACTCATCCATTTCTGAATTCTCTACTTAGCGACCAGTCATGTCTGACAAAGACGAACTCCTCTTTCCTTTCCCGCTTCCTCGCTGCCTCTCCGACCAACGTCTCATCTCCCGGGCCGAGTTCAACTGGTCCTTCTACTTCCCTGATCACGACCGCGGCCACGATCACGACCAGCTTCATCCCTCCCACGACGACCTTGACTTCCTATCGTCCGCCTTTGAGTTTCCCTGCTTGGCCTTCTCCGAGTCGCCCCGTCAATTACTTGGAGCAACTGGCTCGTCTGGTGGAGGGGACGGGCTCGCTCACGCTGGGGTCCATGGAGGCTAGCCGATTGCGGTTGGGTCTCCAGAGCGCAATTCCTGAGTTCGTTTCCCTGTACGATGCTAGCCGGACGCTTAAAGCCGAGTTGTTTGATCGTCGGGTCGTCATCGATACTATGGAGCGTGATTCTGCCGACCTGGCAAACCAACTGCTGGCTTTACGACTAGATCGCGACAAGCTTGATCAAGATCTGCAGGACATGACGAGCCGCGTTCAAAGTTTGACAGTTGAGCGTGATCAGTTGTCTGCTGATCTCGCTGCTCTGCGCATCTCAAAGCCTTCGGATACTGTCGCTTCTCTGCAATCGATGATTCGCTCGCTGTCTGTTACTGTTCGCAATCAAGGTATGTCCATCCCATCTGTTTCTTCTCGTGATAACCAGCTTTCGTTTCATTCTCTTCTTAATCATTAATATATCACGACAGCTTTCTGATAACTTTCATGTTCCATATCCACACTTTATATCCATGTTCCAGCACTATCTTCATCTTGTATGTCGATCGTTCATATGCATGCGAATGTAGTTTTCGTGAATTATATGTATATATATCCATTGACTCTGAACCAGCTCAATCACCTTGAACTCAACTTGTTTGACCGTTACCATTGACTGATCCATCCCCATATGTCAACTTAGACTATTGAGACTCCTGGTTGCCTTCTTCGTGAGTTTGCATTAATCCAAATCGGTTTCGTCTCACCCGATCACGTTCAAACTCCCTTAGTAAAGCTCCACAGTTCAGATCCCGTTCATCTACCCACGCTGGATCGTCGTAACCTTTCCACTGAACCAAGTAATCACGATGGGTTCGACCAAATCGGGTCCTCTTGCCTGATCGGGTATCCAAAATATTTTTCACTTCAAATTCATTTCGATCCAACGTTCTTTCCCAACTGTCTTCGGGCAAGAGAGCTTCGTCGAAGTCAAACCTTGGCTGATCATCGGATGACAACCTGGTTTTTGGTCGATCGGGGTATTCCCGGACCAGCTTCAACTTCGACAAGTGGAGGATCGGGAAAATTCCGTAATCGGTACCAGCAGTGATCAACCGGGCGGCATGATCGCCGATTAATTCGGATATACGGAATGGTCTATACCACAAATGCGCTAACCTCCTGACGTATCCTTCTTTCACGCGATCCAAGTAAAGCCAGACCCTTGATCCCGAATCGATATTATGCGAACCGGCTTGATCATTATTCCGATCAGCTCTCTCTTGGATCGCCCTCCGCAGTCGTTCATTCACTTGTTCCCGCGCATGCTGGTAATGGCGCTGGAGTCCCATACGCCATCGACGAGCTTCGCGATCTCGACCTCGGGTACATCCGACGGGAATCACCGACTCGATGGTAGATCGGGGGTCCCAACCATACGCCAAGTAAAACGGAGTATCTCCCCTGATCCGATCGAAAGAAGAATTCAACGCAAACACCAGTCTCTCTGCATACTCATCCCAATCTTGTTGAGCGGAATCCGCGACATACATCTTAATAGCTCTGGTTAGCGTCTGCACCATGCGCTCGCCCTTACCGTTCGCTTGCGGACGGTAAGCCATGGTCGCGCATTGTTTCTGACCAAGCATCTGATTGAGTGATCGAAAAACTTCAGCCATGAAACCTGGTTCCCGATCATGCCTGATCACCTCACTTGCTCCAAACCGCCTAAAAACACATTCCTCATAACTGCAGGTGACTTGCTGGGCTGTTCGGGTAGATCCCGCTTTTGCGATCACTAATCCCGTGAACAGATCAGTCCAAATCAGCAGCTCTGTATTGCCCTTGAACGATTCCGGCAAGGACAGTATGTGATCCATCGCTATCACTTGGAAAGGGTAGGTCGCCTGGATATTTCCAGGTGATCTACCCCGGATGTTCGGCATACCCTTCCCGGTTTCGCAATCTGTACATGTTCCGACAAACTTTTGGACACTTCGATATGAACCTCTCTAGTGGAAATGTTTGCGAATCCTGTGGTATGTCCGACCCACGCCTTGGTGACCACCCTCTAAACTGACGTGGTAGTGATGCAAGATATCTGCTTGTAAGGTCTCCGGAATCACAAGTCTTGCTGATCGGTCAAGATCTGCGTCGGCCTGATCAGCTTGAACATAGTAAAATAACAAATCGTTTTCATCAATTTCATAGCTGGACGCGATCTTAACACATTTTTTTGCTTCACTCTGGCTCAACTTCTCTAGATCTCCATTCAGAAAAGCCTTCAAATCAACGATCCATTTTTCTTCATCATGTGCCATGAGAATTCTTTCAATCCGCATTTCCTGTACTATTTCTTCTGTTAGGCTTTCTCGAGAGAGCGGCCTGTCAGGTGTTGACCTGGCTCGTGATCTCGTCATGATCGAGACCTGGGCTGCTTCCTGTTTATCTTCCGCATGAATCAGCTTGGGCAGCCGATTAATCTCGACCAATTCCTCCAGCAATGCTTTATTGGTAACTATCGATCCACTCTAATCACGCATGACCATCGTGGCTAGATGATCTGCACTCCGATTCCAATCGCGTTTCACATGTAAGAGGTCATGACTTGGCCATCCACGTAGAGCTTTCATAACACGATCATTCAACAACTTCAAACGCGGTGCCTTGCAATCGATTTCTCCAGTGATCTGCCGAATTATCAGATTTGAATCTCCACATATGATTACTCTTCCGATCTTTTGCTCTTGAAGGAGATCCAAACCTAGCAGCAGACCACGATATTCGGCTTCATTGAATGTGATCCCCGGGGTACAGTCTGAACCAGCAGATATGACAGTCCATTCTGGCAATTTCCACAACAACGCGCTATACGCCCCTACGCCTTTCTTCACGCTCGCTGATCCGTCGAAACTTACAACGATCAGATTTTCCTCCGAGCCGACGATCGGTGGGGTATAATGATTGATTCTCGCGGTTGTTTCCAAGGAGCGACCTCGATCAGAGCTTCATCGACTTCTGATCGGGGTGTGATACTGGCTGCTAGCGTACCGAGAATTTCTTCTTCACCCTTGGTGCACTAATGATCTCCAAGGTCCACTGAGATAACAGCGCTGCCCATCTCCCCAGTCTTCCGTCTAACCCGTTCGCGAACAATAACCAAGCCAGTCTAGATCGCCTAGACAATACCTTAATCGATCTAGTCACCAGCATAGAGTAACAGACATCCAATATGCGTAATAATGCCAGCACTTCTTTATCCACAATACCGTAGTTGACTCCGTTGTTTTAATGTTCGGCGAGTGAACGTCACTGGGCAATATATTCCGTCGTGATCTTGGACCAGTGCGGCCGATATTGCCCATTTACTGGCGTATAGAATCACCACGGGAATCCTTTCCGGATAGAAATGCTTCAGTATCGGAGTCGAAATCATCTTTGCCTTCAGCATACTCAAAGCTACCATAGCTCGTTCCATATGACCCGCTGACCCTGGCACAGTTCGATCGATCAGTGATCCAGTCTTGAGATTCGATTCAGTAACTTCGGTTTCGCGACCAGTCTCACTTAGTGACTTTCCCACTCGATCGCGTTCTCGTAGCCCATGATAATCCACTTCATTCAATTCATAAAGTATAGCGGCATATTTCGAGAAGTCTTCGATAAACCGGCTATAGTAATTCAGGGATCCGAGAAAAGACTGCATAGCCTTCAGTAATCGGGGAAAAGGCAGGTTACTGAGAGCGCCCAAATCTTTCGGGTTTGCTTCCAGGCCTTGAATATGTTATTCACGTTATGGCCAAGGTATGCGACCTTGGGTTGACCCCAGAAGCTCTTGCCTACGCTGATCGATATATTCCAGCGTTCGCAAGTGTCAAGGAGCCGTTGGACCTTATCACATAGCATATCCCATGACGTTGCCGTAACCAAGATGTCGTCTATATATGATTGCCTTCCCAATACTGATCGTCTCTGATATTGGTCTGGTTCACCCTCCGTAAACACATCATGTAGATCGGTGGCTTCTCGATCAGCACTGATCTGGAAATATCCATAGAGAGCATTGTCAGTCAATCTCTGATAGATCTGTGGGGCGTTCTTTAACCCGAACGGCATCCGATTCCATTCGAAAAGTCCGAGCGGTGTAACGAAAGCCGAAATCTCTCGAGCACGATCAGTCATCGAAACCACCCAGAAACCACTAGCCATATCAAGCGAACAAAACCATAAAACTTTATCCAGATCTTCCAGTAAATCATTGATCAGGGGCATCGGATAGACCATCAACTTCGTGAGGCGATTCACCATTCTATAGTCGATACAAAGTCGAATATCGACCCCGTTCTTTTTTATCACAATCACAATCGGTGATGCCCACTGCGATGTTGATGGTCGGATGATTTTTGTACTCAGCAAGCCCTTGATTAAATCGGATAACTTTTCCCGGTATTGAGGTGCAACTTTCCGACAACGTTGAGCGATCGGCCTCGCATTTCCCACGTCTATATCACAAACAGCTCCGTATGCGGCTGGGGGTAGGGCGTTACCTTTCCCCATCAGTAAGTGGCGCCTTTTCCAGATGATCTTCTTTAGCTGATCGGTCTGGTCGGGAGTGTTCTTCGGGATCACCGACCTGTAGATCCTCCATGGTGACTTCTGGCATATTGGGCGATACTTCTGGCAAAACGGCCATCTGCTTCTCGATACCTTCAATGTACTGATCACCACCTTCGTGTATGCACACTTGTTCATCTACCTGATCTACCTTTTCCGGATCAGCATCATCTTGAGTCGCCCCTTGTAAGTCATCCAACTGGTGATCTACTTCGGGTTCACCTTCCTCCGTAATGATTTTGGCAGATTCATCCTCCTTTTTCTTCTCAAGATCGTTTCTGAACTCTTCACTATCATTTTTGCTCTCTGGGCCTGCTGTCGCTTCGATCGGTGGTCTCCTGATCAGCAGCTTGGTCGGCGTAGAATATTCCGGCTTCTCGACCATAGGTGAGGTATCTTCATCCGCTAAGTCTTCGTCACTAATCAGGTCTGTGGTGGCTTGATAAGCCAGATTCTGCCATTCAATATATCTTCGTGATCCCACTGAGACATACCCAATCTGTCGAGGTACTTTCCCTTCGGGTAACCACATCCCTAGGATCATGTCTTCGTGAACGATTAGCGGCTGATCGGATATATTTGTAACCCTGATGTAACTTGATCTGCCGATACCCTTAACGAACGTCGGTACCCATCGTTCACCACGGGTTAGCCACAATTTCTGTTGCCGATCGCTCGGCCGAATCATCACGTCGACTGATCGGGCCACCTCGATGTTTTCGTACTGACCCATTTTAAGCATCCGCACATGAGTACCATATAAAGGTCGTCGGCCGGATAACTGAATCTGCACCTCATCCGGCAGAGTCAGGGTTCCATGAGACAGGTCGAGCCGTATACCGGCTGGTACCATGAAATCCATTCCCAATATCGCGTCTTGACCGGCTAACCGGCCAACCCAAGCGTTGAAATAGTAGACCAGGGAGCCTGCCAAAGTGATTTTAACACGTCATCGCCCTTCCGTCATGTACGCACTTTCGCCGATCCCAACGCATTCTTGCCTCTAGGTACTGTCTATACTACTTCCCATCTTACGAGCCAAGGCGGAGTCGATGATCGAGACTTCTTCTCCAGAGTCAAATAGAATAGTGGCATTTTCGTTGTTAATCTTCCCATTAGCTTTTTGCTTGTTTAAACCACTTGTCGGGAGAGTGATACTTCCAGTATCCTCGGGACTCGCCGGGCAGTAGATCCAACTCCATGATCACGTCCGAACGGGAATATTCATCCACTCTGAGACTGTGAATCGGACATCGATCGATGCAATTTGAATTAGAACATGTATTGTCGGTTATCTTCTTTTCCTCAAACTTATCTCCGCTACCGACATATGCATAGATGCAGAACGTAGATCGCTCGGCTCGAACCAGATTCCAACCTGGCGAGCGATCTAGTTTAACATTTTCTCGACATCTGGTGGGCGCATGCCAGCATGTTTAGTCGGCACATACCACTTGCGCATCAGATTGAAAAATTCTTCAATAGGCAGGCACGGCGTCGTGAATCTTCCCACAGGTTTTGCATACGAAAAAACAATGATCAGAAGGGTGACCTTTACAATCACATTTTCCACACGTAATTCTTTTCCAGCAATCACGATCTCCATGTCTGGTCGACCCACAATGCACACATTTCTTACGAGATCGGTCCTGATTAGGTTGAGCCCCACCAGGTTTTCGTCCATCCATGCCGTTAATCGATGATCTTGGACGGTATACTGGTTCCGTCGTAAAGACATGACGATACGATTCCTCGTCCGAGCTTAAACTTGATTGACCACTTTCCTCTTCCGAACTGGAACTATCTGATTCTTTCGTGATCATCCGAATTGCTCTGGCTGGTCGTGCCGCTGGTATCTTGCCCTGGTCCGGATGTGGTTTCGACCGGTATCGGTTCGATCCTACCTCGACCTTGGGTTGTCGACTTTTGGATCGTTGCAGCGTCTTCAGGGTTAGTTCCAATTGCTCCGAATCCTTTATACGGAGCAGGGTTAGCTGATCAGCCAGATCACGATTATCCAGAGTCCCAATATAAAGTGTTCGACATGCTCGCGAGCTATATCCGGGTGTCGTGGGTCTTTGATGCGCGTAGACCAGTAACATTCAGCCGATGTAAGTATTCGATCGGTGTTTCGTCGGATCTTTTCTTCATGTGGTAATACTGTCTCGCAACAGACACCCCCGAGTTGCAATACTGCTCTTCAAATTCTTCACACAATCGAGGCCACTTTAAACGCACTTCTCGGCTCAGCTGCTTAAGCCAGTTCTTGGCCGGACCTTTCATTAGATCAGCGAAAATCAGACATCTTTCACCTTCCGGTGTCTTGTCTCTCAAAAAGGCTGATTTAGTCCGACTCAACCAAGCTCTCGCTTGATCATCGTCCATATCCTTGCCGGTGAAATCTTTTAATTCCGAGATCGCCGACATTCGCACTCGGGTGATCGTTCCAGAATCATTGTCGAATGCCTGCGCGGAGGCCATATTTGCCCTACGAGGCATCTCCATATCCAAATCATCCGGATCAAAATGTTGACTGATCTCTCCTTCTGATTTCATGTCCACATCACTACGTGGGGGTGATCTATGGAGTCGATCTTGGTGACCGACCTGTCATATCGATCGAACAATTCCGGCCGATCGAACTGATTCCATATCCACGTCCACGGGTTTTTTGGCCGGTTTCTCAGTGGATTGATTCATGTTTTGTGTTGATCGCCATGGTTGTCCTTGCCCAGGTGTGTACTGAGGTAATCCGTATTGTTCACTCGCAAATCGGTTCATCATAGTCGCGAACATGGTTCTCATTTGCTCTGGGACCTCCGGTATGTTGGTAGAGTTACTGTTGGGAGTCGGATTGTTCTGTGGAACTTCTTGAGCATCTTCAAAACTATCATCTGATCCGACTCGACCAGGTTCAGGCTTCCTTTTCCTGTTCTGCGACTCGATCTTGGGGTCGATCTGCTTGATCCCTTTCGGGCCCAACGTCATACGTGTGATCCCAACCGAGGAGTCGGTGGAGTCCGCTCCAGATTGTGACGACGATTGATATATTGACTCAATATCCATAGGATATTCAACCAACTGCGATCGGTGTGAAGGATCCGCGATCGGCGACTGAACCACGGGGTTCGCCCCGAGTAGCGAGGCAAGATGATCATACAGCGTTATCATAGCTTCTCTGATCGTCCCTTGGTCCAGATCGAACAGCATATTTGCGTCGAACGCACCAGTAGTGAAACCAACTTCGTCGATCTGCGCAAAGAGGTTCCTGATCAGATCAAGTTGACTGCCTGTGATAACCGGCCTGGTCGCCCGACCTTCAAGCTTCCCGATGATCTTGGGTTTTATGATCTTCATCACTCGGTTGGTAGCTAGGAACTTGTGAAACTCTCGAAGATAGAACAATCGTTCTACATCTTGAACAGTGGTCTTCTCAGCTGGTTCGATCTTCTCTTCGTCCTCCTCGAAGATCTTCGGTTTAGGTTTCACATATTTTTTAGGTGGATCGCAATGATCCGCCCCCATGTTTTTTCTGTCTTTTTCCATTTTCTTCTTATGCAAAGAATCAAGGTTAACACCTCGATCCTTTCCTGGGTTATAGTTAACTTTACTATAACCCAGATCGGCCCCGATCGGGGCCATGTGGGGAGTTATTTCATCTTTAATCTCGACCTGGCACTCCACCAGACCAGGTCGATCATCGCTTCTTTTAGAAATGGACAGCATCGGAGGCGATACGCCTTCCTCCAATACACCCGAAAAAGTTTCCTTCACTTTGATTTCACATCTTTTTCATCACATCAAAGGAATCACGGTGATATCCTGAGTCACCAAGTGATCCGGGCACGCGCACCATTGTGGTGGAGCCGATTTCCAAATCCATGACGGAAGTCTTGGGTGGAATCCGGATACCCACTGGCCCGGACGACCAACTATCGGAGGGGGTACTCCGTTGATCATGATCGCCATCAGAATCAGACGAATCACCATTATGGTGACTGATCTAATCCTCCCGGTCATCTGACCGGTCGTCATGTGCGATAGGATCCATATTCAACTTCATCTCACCTTGTGTACCCGTTGATTGGGGGTGGTTACACTCACTCAGGTGGACTCAGTGACAAAAACGATGATCTTGATCAGGTCGGAGGGGATGACCTTCTCGAGACTGGGGGTGTCCTTGGGTGGAATCTTCACCGGAGAACGGGTTGGGGTCGATACTTAATCAGTATCTAGGCACTGATCGGGAAACTTCGTCCGATCAGGCCAGCCAATGAGAGTGAGAGACAACAAGAAACCAAGAAAACGCGATCAAACCACGATCTTCCACAGTAATCCACAAACGTTATCTCCACAAAACCTTTCCAATATTAATAACGTGTTCCAAACACGTGCGCGTGGGGGGGTGAGGTTTGATCACCTAAACAAACCCGTCGGGGGTCTTCCGGTAAGACAAAATGCGTCTAAGCGCGTCTTAACCGGGAACTAAGTTGAGCAAGAGGGGACTAATCAACCCTGTGCTCCCAATGACTGCACATGTGGCGGGGCGACTCTTTGCTT
>MIQA02004844.1:0-10249 GCA_001887855.2 Sclerospora graminicola | reverse complement strand
AATATTGGAACTGAAGTGGACCACACATGGCCGTTGATTGGTGACGATAGAACACCCATCAACATATGACGGTTGATGGGTGGGAAAAGGTTGATCACGGTTAAGAAGAAAAGGTGACGGCCAACGGATATTCACGGCGTGGAGAAATCAGCCAAGTATGGTCGTTAAGCCCAGTCCCAGGCACTGGCGGAATGATGGAGATCACGATCGGTATTGCAGTCACTAAGTGGAGTTCCCTTGGATGAAATAAGAAAGAGTGACTGTTGACATGACGTATCAAGGGCAGGTGACCAGCCGATCTCTGAATGGTATAGTGGTTGAAGCTGACTATGATACGAAGTTACGGCCTGATCGGTCTGTCATGCCCGAGCAATGAAGATCAGGTGAGGAATGAAGATCGGGCATGTGGAGTGACAGGTTGTGTGAGTGATGTGAACTTTTGGTTGGTCCGAAGATGACATGGCAAGGCCTGATCAGGCCTGATCAGTCGAGATCGTTGTTCGTGAGGGATGATAACTTATGGTTTGTCCGAAGATGACGTGGCAAGGCCTGATCAGGCCTGATCGGGCCTGATCAGCCGAGATCGGTGGTGTATGGTTGTCCTGACGGGGTATAAAGATCGGAAGCGTGGTTTGGAAGATGAATTGAGTTGTGATGATGATGACCCAGAGCGTTCCCGAGGTGATCAAGGGCTGATTAGCCTGATCACCACCTGATCACCTGGTCGATCATTATGGCGATCGTGATCAGGGCTGATCAGCCTCTGATCAGCGTTGATATGCAAGGGCAAGTAAGTTCTCGATTTGGTCGGACTATATACGAAGTGAACAAGTGCTGAAGAGCAGGTCTCAAGTGTTATCAAGGTCGTTGGTTGAAGATCAGGATGGTCGAAGATCTTTTGAAGAGTCGGGTCGTGGTCAGGGCAGAAGTGGTACAGATCAGCTTGAAGGTGCAGCCAGGATGGGCAAGAGGGTGTTACGCAACCGTGCGACGAAGTAAATAGGTTCGAAGTATAAGTCAGGCATGAGTTGATGTATGGTACACAGGTATAGGACATTGCATATATAAAAACAGGTTTAGATTTTCCCCCTAAAGCAAAGAGTCGCTCCGCCACGTGTGCGGTCATTGGGAGCACAGGGTTGATTAGTCCCCTCTTGCTCATCTAATTCCCGGTTAAGACGCGCTTCGACGCATTTTGGCTTACCGGAAGACCCCGACGGGTTTGTTTTAGGTGATCGAACCTCACCCTCAACGCGCACGTGTTTGGAACACGTTAATAATATTGGTAAAGGTTTTGTGGAAATAACGTTTGTGGATTACTGTGGAAGATCGTGGATTGATCGCGTTTTCTTGGTTTCGTTATATCTCTCTCTCATTGGCTGGCCTGATCAGACCAACTTTCCTGATCAGTGCCTAGATACTGAATAAGTGTCGACCCCAACCCGTTCTCCGGTGAAGATTTCCACCCGAGGACACCCCCCGTCTCGAGAAGGTCAAACCCCCCGACCTGATCAAGATCATCCTTTTCGTCACCGAGTCCACCTAAGTGAGTGTAATCAGCCCCGATCGACGGGTACACAAGGTGAGATGAAGTTAAACATAGATCCTGACGAGCATGAAGACCGGCCAGATGACCGGGAGTATCAGATCAGTCACCACAGTGGTGATTCATCTGATTCCGATGCTGATCAGGATCGACGGAGTACCCCCTCCGATAGTTGGTCGTCCGGGCCAGTGGGTATCCGGATTCCACCCACGACTTCGGTCATGGATTTGGAAATCGGCTCCACCACAGTCGGAACTCCGAAGTGCAATTCCCGAGTTGGTTTCTCTATATGATACCAATCGGTCACTTAACGCTGAGTTATCCGACCTTCGGATCGTTGCCGATACCTTGGCACATGATTCTGCTGATCTGGCCAGCCAGCTGTCGACTCTTCGGCTTGATCAGGACCTACTTGACCAAGACTTGCAAGACATGACTGATCGTGTTCAGAGTTTGACGATGGTGCGTGATCAGCTATCAGCTGACCTCGCTACTCTGCGCCTCTCCAGGCCTTCGGACACCGTCGCCTCTCTACAGTCGTTGATCGGTTCGCTGACTATTACCATCCGCGATCAAGGTATGTTTATCCCATTCACTTCTTCTGCGATCTGTATATGACTTTCCATGTTTATTTCCAGACGAACGTATCGAGGCAATGAAAGGCTCGATGGTCGAGATGGTGGATCATCTACAACGGCTCGATGATCACCGTCTCGACCGTGATCAGCTGCTTTGCGACAAGATCCGCACTTCCGAGGACGTAGAGCGTCGGGAAGTCGAGGCTCGTTACTCGGATGAGCAGGTCCAGTTCTTGGTCAATCAACTTTCCGATTCTCGCATCGGCCGTGCCGACATACAGAAAAGGTTGTGCGAGAGTCGGAAGGCAGCTGAAGATTGCCGGCGCGAGCTTAATCTTGCTCGGGTTAAATTTGAAACCCTAGAGCATGATGATCGCGCCTGGCTCCAGCATAACGCCGACTTGAGGAACGTTGCGGTGCAGACTAAGAGGCGGACCAACCCGAACACCGGTTCAGAGTCAGTTCGGACGGCTTTACAACGGCTTCCTGAGCTGATCAGCTCCTTCACTCCGTCTGGAACACCACCACAGTCTCCCGCGTCTGCCCCGCCATCACCCGTGTCTTCCGTCGCTTTCTTGCCGGCCCATAGTGCTGATCAGCCCGTGATCAGCACTGCAGCGGCTTCTGCGTCTACTCCATCCCGTTTACCAGCGACTTCGAGATCAGCCTCCTCGGTCTTGAGTTCTGCGAAGCGCAAACGGACCAGCTCGTCGAAGAAGAAGATGGCTCCCGCCAAGCGCTCCCGTCTTGTGATTGACTCGGACGATGAGTCGACTGATCTGGACAAGAGGACGTTGTCTGTTCTGGCCCGATCGCGCAGTACTGATCGCCGCACTCCAGCGCCAACCCTTTCAGGCGTAAGTTCGCTGGCCCAGGCCGTTACTTTGCTTGAGTCCGAGGACGAGGACGACGATGATCTTGAGGAGGACCAACCGGCTCCGGCTGATCCCAACGTTCCTCCACCGGCCACTAGGGCAGTGATCGCCCCGCCTCTCAATTTCACGGGCGTTTCTATCCCGGCGAGCCGGTCGTCGATCGAGCAGGACGATTACAGCTATAATCCGAACCAAAGGTTCATGGATTTATACGTCGTCATGCAGGACAAGCCGACTTCTGGTCACATGGCAACTCGGAAACCTTGAAGTGCTGATCAGGTATGGGATCTGACGCCTCAGGTTCTTGCTGTGAGGCACAAACTCGTCCCTCGCTTGTGGTTCCGCCCGCCAGGCTGGATCTTTCCGACAAGATCGCCGGCGCCCAAAGACAAGCAGTGGCAACCGAGGGTGCTGACCAGAGGCGCTATTGAGCTTCTGATCGATTCAGCACCTTGGGATGTCCTCATGACACCTATGCCCGGGCTGGCGTTTCCCAATCACCCCTGGTTTGTTGATCTGCAGGGACGTTTGGCCCTGTATTACCAGGAACATATTCAAGCGATATGGGAGGCGACCCACCATTTCCCGATCACGGCGGCGATGCGCAAGGACGCGTGGATCGAGCATTACCATCATGCTCGCAAGTGTCGACGCACCAAAGCCGGGGCTGCTTGGGCCGCGATCTGCGATCATGTGGTCAACGGGATTCAGCGCGGCGAGTGCGATCTGGACGTTTTCTTGTTTCCTGCCGTGCTGCATTTACCTGTTCGTCGGGCGGGATCGCGAGGACTCAAGGCTGACAGCGGGGAGTGGTATCCCGGTTATGGACATCCAAATCCGGTCGCCATGTTGCGTGATTGCCTGATCTGGACCGATCAGCAGGAGCCTTGGCGGAACCAGTTCCGATCAAGCCCCATGGATCATCCAGGGTTCGCGGTTTCTCGCCTGCGCACTAAGTATGGCCTGTGATCGTCGTGACAACCAACTTTCGTTTCGTTTTCCATAATCACTAATATATCACGACAGTTCTTGATGATTTTCGCGTTCCATATTCACATTTCTTGTTCAGGTCTCATTATCGTCTCCATCTTGTATGTCGGTCGCTCACATGTATACAGATATAGTTCTTGTGCATTATATGTATGTATATGTATCCGTTTACTCCAAACCAGCTCAACCACCCTGATCTCCACTTGCCCGATCATTACATTTGGCTGATCAGTCACAATGTGTCAACCCAGGCTATTGAGATTCCTGGTTGCCCTCTTCGTGGGTTTGCATCACTCCAAATCGATTTCGTCTCACCCGATCACGTTCAAATTCTCTTAGTAGAGCTCCACAGTTCAGATCACGTTCATCTACCCACTCGGGATCGTCATAACCCTTCCACCGAACCAAATAATCACGATGGGTTCGGCCAAATCGGGTCCTCTTGCCTGATCGGGTATCCAAGACCTTCTCCACTTCGAATTCGTTCGGGTCCAACGTTCTTTCCCAACTGTCTTCGGGTAAGAGAGCTTCGTCAAAGTCAAACCTTGGCTGATCATCGCATGACAGCCTGGTTTTAGGCCGATCAGGGTATTCTCGAACCAGTTTCAGCTTCGACAAATGGACGATCGGGAAAATTCCGTAATCGGTACCTGCAGTAATCAGCCGAGCGGCATGATCACCGATCAGTTCGGCTATACGGAACGGTCCATGCCACAGATGTGCTAACTTCTTGGCATATCCTTCTTTCACGCGATCCAAGTAAAGCCAAACCCTTGATCCCGGCTCGATATTGTGCGAATCGGCCTGATCATTGTTCCGATCAGCTCTTTCTTGGATGGTCCTCCGCAATCGTTCGTTGACTTGTTCCCGCGCATGTTGGTAGTGACGTTGGAGTCCCATACGCCATCGACGAGCTTCGCGATCTTGACCTCGGGTGCATCCAACAGGGATAACCGACTCGATGGTAGATCGGGGGTCCCAACCATACGCCAGGTAGAATGGAGTATCTCCTCTGATCCGATCGAAAGAGGAATTTAGCGCAAACACCAGTCTCTCCGCATATTCATCCCAATCTTGTTGAGCGGAGTCCGCGACATACATCTTGATAGCTCTAGTTAGCGTCTGTACCATCCGTTCGGCTTTGCCATTCGCCTGCGGACGGTATGCCATGGTCGCGCTCTGTTTCTGGCCAAGCATCTGATTGAATGATCGAAAGACTTCGGCCATGAAACCTGGTTCGCGATCATGCCTGATCACTTCACTGGCTCCAAACCGCCTAAAACACATTCCTCATAACTGCAAGCGACTTGTTGGGCTGTTCGGGTAGATCCCGCTTTTGCGATCGCCAATCCCGTGAACAGATCAGTCCAGATCAGCAACTCTGTGTTGCCCTTGAACGATTTTGGCAGGGACGGTATGTGATCCATCGCTATCACTTGGAAAGGGTAGGTCGCCTGGATATTTCCAGGTGATCTACCCCGGATGTTCGGCATGCCCTTCCCGGTTTCGCAATCCGTACATGTTCCGACAAACTTTTGGACACTTCGATATAAGCCTCTCCAGTGAAAATGTTTGCGAACCCTGTGGTACGTCCGACCTACGCCCTGGTGACCACCCTCTAAACTGACGTGATAATGATGTAAGATATCAGCTTGTAAAGTCTCCGGGATCACGAGCCTAGCTGATCGGTCCAGATCTGCATCGGCCTGATCAGCTTGAGCATAGTAAAACAATAAATCGTTTTCGTCGATCTCATAGTTGGACGCGATCTTAGCACAATCTTTTGCTTCACCCTGGCTCAACTTCTCCAGATCTCCATTCAGAAACGCCTTCAAATCAACGATCCATTTTTCTTCGTCTTGTGCCTTGAGAATTCTTTCGATCCGCATCTCCTGTACTATTTCTTCTGTTAGGCTTTCTCGAGAGAGTGGTCTGTTAGGTGGTGATCTGGTTCGCGATCTCGTCATGATCGAGATCTGGGCTGCTTCCTTTTCATCTTCCACACGAATCAGCTCAGGCAGCCTATTGATCTCCACCAGTTCTTCCAGCAATGCTCGATCAGTAACTATTGATCCGGTCTGATCACGCATAGCCATAGTGGCTAGGTGATCTGCTCTCCGATTCCAATCACGTTTCACATGTAAAAGATCATGCCTTGGCCATCCACGTAAAGCTTTCATAACGCGATCATTCAGCAACTTCAAACGCGGTGCTTTGCAATCGATCTCTCCAGTGATCTGCCGAATTACCAGGTTTGAATCTCCGCATATGATTACTCTTCCGATCTTTTGCTCTTGCAAGAGATCCAAACCTAGCAGCAGACCACGATATTCGGCCTCATTGACCGTGATACCTGGAGTATAGTCTGAACCAGCAGATATAACAGTCCATTCTGGCAGTTTCCATAACAGCGCGCTATACGCCCCCACGCCTTTCTTCACACTTGCTGATCCGTCGAAACTTACAACGATCAGATTTTCCTCCGAGCCGACGATCGGTGGGGGTATAGTGATCAATTCTCGTGGTTGCTTCCGAGGAACGACCTCGATCAGGGCTTCATCGACTTCTGATCAGGGCGTGATGCTGCCGGCAAGTGTTCCCATAAATTCTTCTTCGCCCTTGGTACACTTGATGATCTCCAAGGTCCACTGAGATAACAGCGCTGCCCATCGCCCCAGTCTCCCGTCTAAACCACTCGCTGACAGTAACCAAGCCAAACTAGATCGCCTGGACAATACCTTAATCGATCTAGTTACCAGCATAGAGTAACAAACATCCAATACACGTAATAATGCTAGCACTTCCTTATCCACAATACCATAGTTAACTTCGTTCGGTTTTAATGTTCGGCTTGTGAACGTCACCGGGTAATAAACTCCGTCGTGATCTTGGACCAGTGCGGCTGATATTGCCCATTTACTGGCGTATAGGATTACCACGGGAATCTTCTCCGGATCGAAGTGTTTCAATATCGGCGTCGAGATCATCTTCGCCTTCAACATACTGAAGGCTACCATAGCTCGCTTCATATGGTCCTCTGACCCTGGATCAGTTCGATCGATCAGTGATCTAGTCTTGAGATCCGTTTGAGTAACTTCAACTTCGTGATCCTACCCGATCACGTTCTCGTAGCCCATGATAATCAACCTTCTTCAGTTCATAAAGTATAGCGGCGTAGATCGAGAAGTCCTCGATAAATCTGCTATAATAATTCAGTGATCCGAGGAAGGATTGCATGGCCTTCAACGATCGGGGAAAAGGTAGGTTGCTGAGAGCGGCTAGGTCTTTCGGATTTGCTTCCAAACCTTGGATCGATACGTTATGGCCGAGGTAAGCGACCTTGGGTTGACCCCAGAAACTCTTGACCACACTGATCGACAAATTCCAGCGCTCGCAGGTGTCTAGGAGTCGTTCGACCTTATCGCGTAGCATATCCCAGGATGTTGCCGTGACCAAGATGTCATCTATGTATGATCGTTTTCCCAATACTGATCGGCTCTGATCTTGGTCTGGCTCACCTTCCGTAAACACATCATGTAGATCAGTGGCTTCCCGATCAGCACTGATCTGGAAATACCCATAGAGAGCATTGTCGATCAGCCTTTGGTAGATCTGTGGGGCGTTCTTTAATCCAAACGGCATCCGATTCCATTCAAAAAGTCCAAAAGGTGTAACGAAAGCCGAGATCTCTCGAGCGCGATCAGTCATCGAAACCACCCAGAAACCACTAGCCATATTCAGCGAACAAAACCATAAAACTTTATCCAGATCTTCTAATAAGTCGTTGATCAGGGGCATCGGGTAGACCATCAACTTCGTGAGGCGATTCACCATTCTGTAGTCGATACACAATCGAATATCAACTCCATTCTTCTTAATCACAATCACAATCGGTGATGCCCACTGCGATGTTGATGGTCGGATGATCTTTGTACTCAGTAAACCCTTGATCAAATCGGATAACTTTTCCCGGTATTGAGGTGCAACTTTACGACAACGCTGAGCGATCGGCCTCGCATTTCCCACGTCTATATCACAAACAGCTCCGAATGCGGCTGGGGGTAGGGCGTTACCTTTCCCCATCAGTAAGTGGCGCCTTTTCCAGATGATCTTCTTTAGCTGATCGATCTGCTCGGGAGTGTTCACTTCGGGATCACCGACCTGTAGATCTTCCATGGTGACTTCTGGCATATTGGGCGATACTTCCGGTAAAACGGTCATCTGCTTCTCGATACCTTCAATGTACTGATCGCCACCTTCGTGTATACATACTTGTTCGTCTACCTGATCTGCCTTTTTCTGATCGGTGTCATCTTGAGTCGCTCCTTGTACGTCATTCGACTGATGGTTTACTTCGGGTTCACCTTCCTCTGTAATGACTTCGGCTGGTTCATCCTCCTTTTCCTTCTCATGATCGTTCTTGAACTCCTCACTGTCCTTTCCGCTATCTGGGTCCGTTGTTTTCGGTGAGCCGGGCCTAATTATACTCAATATCTGTGGACCTTCTTTGACCCGGCTTTCCCCTGTCGCTTCGATCGGTGGTCTCCTGATCAGCAGCTTGGTCGGCGTAGAATATTCCGGCTTCTCGACCATAGGTGAGGTATCTTCGTCCGCTAAGTCTTCGTCACTGATCAGGTCCGTGGTGGCTTGATAAGCCAGATTCTGCCATTCAATGTATCTTCGTGATCCCACTGAGACATACCCGATCTGTCGAGGTACTTTCCCTTCGGGTAACCACATCCCTAAGATCATGTCTTCGTGGACGATCAGTGGCTGATCGGATATATTCGTGACCCTGATGTAACTTGATCTGCCGATACCTTTAACGAACGTTGGTACCCATCGTTCACCACGGGTTAGCCACAATTTCTGTTGCCGATCACTCGGCCGAATCATGACATCGACTGATCGGGACACCCCGATGTTCTCGTACTGACCCATTTTTAGCATCCGTACATGAGTACCATATAAAGGTCGTCGGCCGGATAACTGAATCTGCACCTCATCTGGCAGAGTCAGGGTTCCATGAGACAGGTCAAGTCGTATGCCGGCTGGTACCATAAAATCTATTCCCAGTATCGCGTCTTGACCGGCTAACCGGCCAACCCAAGCGTTGAAATAGTAGACCAGGGATCCTGCCAAGGTGATCTTAACACGTGATCGTCCTTCCGTCATATATGAACTTTCGCCGATCCCAACACATTCTTGCCTCTGGGTACTGTCTATACGACATCCCACCTTACGAGCAAAGGCAGAGTCGATGATCGAGACTTCTGCCCCAGAGTCAAATAGAATAGTGGCTTTTTCGTTGTTGATCTTTCCATTAGCTTTTGCCTGTTTAAACCACTTGTCGGGAGAGTGATACTTCCAGTATCCTCGGGATTCACCGGGCAGTAGATCCAACTCCATGATCACGTCCGATCGTGAATATTCATCCACTCTGAGACTGTAGATCGGACACCGATCGATGCAATTTGAATTAGAACATGTATTGTCGGTTATCTTCTTTTCCTCAAACTTATCTCCGCTACCGACATATGCATAAATGCAGAACATAGATCGCTCGGCTCGAACCAGATTCCAAACTGGCGAGCGATCTAGTTTAACATCTTCTCAACATCTGGTGGGAGCATACCAGCATGTTTAGTCGGCACATACCACTTGCGCATCAGATTAAAGAATTCTTCGATAGGGCAGGCGTCGGCGTCATGGAGCTTCCCACAGGTCTTGCACACGAAAAAACATTGATCAGAAGGGTGACCTTTACGATCACATTTTCCACACGTAATTCTTTTCCAACAATCACGATCTCCATGTTTGGTCGACCCGCAATGCACACATTTCTTACGAGATCGGTCCTGATCAGGTTGAATACCACCAGGTTTCCGTCCGTCCATGCCATTAGCCGATGATCTCGGGCGATACACTGGTTCCGTCGTAAAGATATGACGGTACTGTTCCTCGTCCGAGCTCAGACTTGACTGACCACTTTCCTCTTTCGAACCTGAACTGTCTGATTCCTTCGTGATCATCCGAATTGCTCTGGCTGGTCGTGCTGCCGGTATCTTGCCCTGATCAGGGTGTGGTTTTGACCGGTACCGGTTCGATCCTACCTCGACCTTGGGCTGTCGACTTTTGGCTCGCTGCAGCGTCCTCAGAGTCAGTTCCAGTTGCTCTGAGTCCTTTATACGGAGCAGGGTTAGCTGATCAGCCAGATCGCGATTATTCAGAGTACCAATGAAGTGTTCGACATGTTCGCG
>MIQA02004843.1:0-20408 GCA_001887855.2 Sclerospora graminicola | reverse complement strand
CGGTCAGGGGACTTCCGGTGGGTTAAGTTAACCTTCCCCGGGCAAACCAATAACAGCAAGAGGGGACCTTGTTAGCCCTCTGCCGTAAACCAATGAAAGTGACTTGTGTCTAGGAAAGCGAAACGTATACTGATTTATCCTATATCCAATACTCCCTTTTGTGTAACCTACCCCAAATAACCCGGCTGACCAGTCATGTGCCTTACCCGAAGTAGCCCGGTTAACTCCGACTTTGTGTACCCGCCTGGCCGGTACACCAACCCCAGATGGTACCAACCCGGCCGGTACACCGAACCCAGCTGGTACCAGTCCGGATGGTACATTGTACCCGGCCGGCTCGGCCGGATGGCCATTCATCCGAGCCCCTTGGCCGCTGGCGCTAGCAATTTCTCGGCAGCTTCTCATCCGATCCGGGTGCCTCCTTCATCCACTAGAACAATCATCTTCTTTCAGGCTCCTTTCACTCATACTTTCTGAATTAGCCCGTCGCCGATCTGCCACCCGGCCGTCCAACATCCGTGGCCTTCCCGTCCGCTTAGCCCGCCTGTTCGACTATCCACGCCCCTTGTCATGTCCGCCAGCCTGATTTCCAGCCTGGCGCCGCCCGGCCGCTCGCAGGTGCGCCTGGCAGCTCCCAGATCGCGTCTTCTTATAGACCGGTCCGGGCATCCGGCTAAGGGCGACATTTCAGCCAATCCGGTGCGGGCATCCATCATCATTAGTCCGTTAATTTCTGGAGCACTTCACCACAGCCGCCCCTGAGCCTTGTCGCAGCCGCACAACGGTTGAGGCACGCGCTCATCACATCTCCCACACTTTGACTTTCACCGCCCCTATGTCTGACCGTGACAACGCCCCCATTGGTCCCATGCCGGGCCACTCCCCGGCCAATACGCAGCCATCGGCCGTAGGCCCGGATGCCCATCCGGCCGGCCCAGAGCGTCGCCCAGGGCAGCCCGACGTGGCTGCTCTGCAAGCTCAAATCGCTGCGCTAACCACTCAAGTAGCCAGCCTAGAGCAGGCTAACACCGAGTTGGCTGTAACCGCCCGGCTGGCTAGTCAGCAAGCGGATGAATCCCGGGTCCGGGAGGTTCTGGCCACCTTCCAATCCCGCGACCGCATTAGCCGACTGGAAGGTGAGAAGGCTGACCTTCTCCAAGCGAGAGATCACCTCCAACAGCAGTCGGACTCACAGCGCGTCCTGAACCAGAAGGCCATAGCTGCCTTGAAGATCCAGAGTAAGTACCTTTCGCCTATTTAGGTTCGTCTCTCCACTCGCTCACTCCGTGTATGTCCTCAGACCAAAACGTCACGAACCTCCGCGTCTTGATGGTCGAGTCTTTTCAGACCACGCGCGAGTTGACGGCGCGCTACGATAGCTATATTAAACTCTCTAAACGATTGGAGAGTTCGCAGCTAGAGCTGGGCAATTTGGAGTTTCGCCGGATCCGGCTCGCCAAGAAGCTGACGAAACATCAGAAGGCGCTATACCAGTCGGCCAATGCATCGCCCGACCTCCAACGCCGAATCCGGGAGCTTGAGGCCGCGTACGCTGAAACCCAATCGGGTGTGAGTGAAGCCCGGGAGGCGTTTACCCAGCTTGCGGAGGAGCGCGCGGGCTGCCTGTCCTCTCTCAAGGAAGATCGGGCTCGGCTAGCCGCTTCGGCGTCCCGGGTGAGAGGTCTAATGAAGGGCCCTGCCCCCATCCGGGAGGCTATTAGGCATCTCCTTGACTTAGCTTGTCCGCGAGACCCTGGTCAAGCCGCTTTCGCCACGCCCCTTCTCTCGTCAGCCGCTGGTTCCGCCCCGGCCGTCCGGACATCCAGCGCGGGAGCGTCCGCCCCCGGATCGGCGACCGGTGGTACGGGAAAGGCTTCTCGTCTACGGATTTGGAATACTTCTCAAGACCCTAACCCGCCGCCAGCGCCAGCCGGCGAGCAGGCGGCTTCTCTCTTGTCCACTGAAGATCCGTCTGCGCACAAAGGCAAACGTCGGTCCAGTCGGGTTGCGTCGCTCCACGGCCCCGTGGCAGCCAAACGGCCTAAACGGTCCGCCGCGCCGATGAGCGCGGCCCTAGGTCATGGAGACAGCGGGCCGGGTCCTATCCCCACTTCGATCTCGGCCCCGCCGGCTTCGGGGAAGTCCTCCCATCGTCCTCGCACTGCCAGATCTTCGTCGAAAGCTTCGTCTGCCCCGGCTCTCCTTAGTGTCTCCCCTCATGATCCCCAAGGCCCGTCCACCGCCTCTCCTGATGGAGAAGAAGCGCCCGACCTACCGGAGATGGACTATGATGAGGACACCACTGAGGACCTCGAGGAGTTACCTTCCCCGGGCCCCTTCGCATTCGACGAGAACGAGTCCAAGAATCCTCAGAGGAGTCCCCTCCGTTGTGGATTCCCCGCCGGAAGGTTATGACGGCCCTCGAAATGGCTGCAGCTATTCCCTGGTCAAAGGCGCAGTTGGAAGGCTTGTGTAATGGGGTACCATTACATAAGTGATATTTGAATAGAAATATCACAGTTCAATTTCAGTCGTAATACATGAAATTGTGAACATTGGATTATAAGTTGTCATAATCCACCTTTGAGAACAGATTCTGATATAACTGAATCTGACAAGTCATCTAATGATAAAAATATCATTAGATCAGTTTTATACTACATGTTACTATGATTAGTCTAGGTCTAATTATACTAGTTAGCTCTTAACCACTCATAAATATATTCACTCTTAAACTTACCTTCTAGCACTCACGTCCCTAAGTATATATATATCATTATATATATATACTTAATCGATAATAATTAATACATTGATTATTTTCTTATCTGAGTTTATTTAAAGTAAACTAAGTAGGACCAAATTACATTTGGTCCAACACAATTTGCACGCTTCCTCATTGCAAACTAACAGTGTAAGCCGCGTAACAGAAGCCCTGTTACACCTGGTAGCACTTTGTGGTCCGTCCTAACGACCACTTTTGATACGTTCCGCTAGTTAACTAGTAGTTCGAAGGTTTAAGAGCCACTAGCTGTCATGGCAACAGCCAGTGAACGTGAGCGTGAGCGCCAGCTCGCGCACGACCTAGTTACGGAAAACTTTCCTAGCTGGCCACCGAGTGCTTCGGTCACATTGGCCGAGATGATTAGGACCATAGGGCCCGACATCATCACTCTCCTCCGTGCTAAATCCTCGGAGGATGCCCTAGAAACGGTTAATCGTTTCAAGAGATTGTATGTCGACCCTCAGGTGCGTCATGCTCTGTTGCGCTCTCAGCCGGCGACAACAACAACAGCGCCCGCATCTAGTGCGAGCGTTGAAGTAGTAAAGGCACGAATTCCGCCCTTTACTGGCGAAGGAGGCGAACCTCTTCGTAGGTGGTTCGCAGAGGCATAAACGGACCCATGCCTCGGAAGCTCGCCCCCGACGATTCTTCCGGGCAAGGGAATACGCGCGGAGAGATTCGTCCACTCGCTTGTCCTCTGCAGAGATGTACAGGAAGTGGGTAGACTCCCAGATGGCCCAAGCATGAGCCACAGCGAAATCCTGGAATCTCGCCTTGAATTCCGTAAACCATGGGCTGGACGGAAGTCCCATATCTGGCATCTTAGTGTTCAGGATTTTCCAAGGTTTGGTCTTCATGAGTGCGTCGATGGCGCCCGACCCCATCAGGTCGGGGCGCCAGGTCGCTAATGAAGGCGTCTTGCGGGATCGAGGGAACATCCAGAGAGGCGGACGGGATAGGGAGTGAGCGAGCTGAGAACTGGAGATATCAGCGAGACTTACATTTCTTAGCTGCTCGACTTGCCAAGGTAGGATGGCGGACCGTTCCGCCCCACTGGGGAAGCGCCCGCCCGGTAACCACGGAAGCCGAAGTTTAGGAAAGGAGGGCGCAGGAGGTAGAGTGCTCCTCCGGATCTTGGGTTTGGCCGCCGGCCGGTTGGGCCGACGTTTGGGACGTGGCGCGGCCGGAGCCGATCGCTGTTTTTTTTCGGAGTCTGGGAGAGAGGTGCTTCTGGATCGCTCAGGTCGGGAGAAGATAACCACTGATCAGGGATGTCCTCGTCGTTGTCTTCCATTTTCTCCTCGGCCACTCCGTTGGAACTCGTGGTACAGGCGACCCGAGCGGCCGGGGTGTCGACAGTGCCAGGAGGCAAGGATAGATCAGACGGCTCATGTTCCCCGGAGCCAAAACCTGCCGGCGGCGGAGTTTGCAGATCGATAACCTGATCGAGTTCCAGTTGATCCGTCGTTCGCCCACCGGAATTGGAGGGGCGGCGACGAGTATCCGCGCGAGAGCGGGATAACGCGACACATACTTGCTGGACATCGTAATCCTCGTCTTCTTCGTCATCATCATAGATGCACGAAGGGGAGGACGGCCCCGAGTCCGAGGAAGAATCAGACGGAGGGCGGATCCGGGTGCCGGATGGCGAAGCGGCTGCCGAGCCGGATGGCGACGCGGCCGCTGACCCGGATGGCGACACGGCCGGGTCAGAGTCCGAGTCCTCTTCGGAGCTAGAGGATGAACCAGATGTGAGACCAGTTCTGCCTGATGAGAGAGGGGGAGATGCAGCAGCGGACCGCCTCGCGAGCAAGCTGTCGTCGCTTTCCGACCCGAGTTCTTCCTCGCTGTCCAACTTGCCCGGAGGACATTGGCGCGAGGGGGAGGATTCGCCCTTCTTCCTCCGTTTGGGCGGGTCAGCACCGGCTAAGGAAGGGCTAGAGCTGGCCGGACGTTTTTGCCCCTGCAATCTATCTCTCCTGTGATTTACCGGATCACCAATTGGAATCACCACATATGATGATCCGCCCTTGTTTCCGGCCAGCCAGCAGATCTAGGCAAAGAAAAGGCCCTCTGTACTCCGCTTCGTTCAGTTAAGCCAGGCGTGTAATCCGAGGCGGCCGCGACCACTTTCCATTCGGGCAACTTCCACACAATAGCAGTATAGGCCCGCGACCCCCTTCTTTACACTCGCCGACCCATCAAAACCCAAAACCATTATTTCCTTTGTGGGTCCCACTGTTGGCGGCGGTAATACGATAGTTTGTCGAGGCTGCTTCCGAGGCGCGATCGCTATCAGTGCTTCCTCCACTTCTGCCCTGGGGGTAATGCTGGCAGCCAGTGTGCCCAGTATTTCCTCTTCTCCCTTAGTACACTTAATCACTTCGAGGGACCACTGAGACAGCAGAGCCGCCCATCTCCCCAGCCGGCCGTCAATTCCATTCGCCGTCAGGAGCCATGATAGGGTCGACCGTCTAGATAGTACTTTGATAGGCCGAGACACCAACATAGTATAACACACATCCAAGATCCGCAATAGAGCCAAAACTTCTTTATCCACCAATCCGTAATTAACTTCATTAGCCTTCAGGGTCCGGCAGGTGAATGTCACGGGACAGTACACTCCGTCATGATCTTGAACGAGGGCGGCCGAGATGGCCCATTTGTTAGCGTAGATGATGACCACTGGAATCTTGTTCACATCGAAATGTTTCAGGACCGGTGTGGTCGCCATCTTCGCCTTTAACATACCAAAGGCCACCATCGCTCGAGTCATGTGGTCGTCCGGGCCGGCCGCGCAGGGATCCGGCGGCCGGCCGCCTGTCGGGGCAAAAAAGGGCGCCTTCTCATTGGCCGAAATAGCTGACAAGGGCGGCATCCCATTGGCTGATATTTCCGGCCCGGCTCGCGTCTCCGCTTGCCTATCCTGCTCTCTCAGCTTATGGTAATCCACCTCCCGTAATTCATACAAAACCGCCGCATAGACTGCGAGAATCCTCGATGAACCGACTGTAATAATTCAGGCTGCCGAAAAGGATTACATAGCCTTTAGGGATCGCGGGAAAGGCAGATTACTCAAGGACTCCAAATATTTCGGATTAGCCTCCAATCCGGCAATCGAAACTTGATGACCCAAATAGTTCACCTTAGTCTTTCCCCAGAAACTCTTAATCACACTGTTCCATTTTTCACACGTAATCATCAACTTCTCTACTTTGTCACACAGTAAATCCCAGGTAGTCGCCGTAACGAGAATGTCATCAATGTAAGACCGCCGCCCCAAAACTGAAGGTTTTGGGTCGGGGTCCGGGTCACCTTCGGCGAACACATCCCCGACCAGAGCCGGATCTTGATCCGCCTTGATCTTGAAGTGTCCGTACAGCGCGTTATCTATAAACCGTTGATAATCTGCGGGGCATTCTTCAGACCGAACGGCATCCGGTTCCACTCGAACAACCCGAAAGGCGTCACGAATGCAGAGATCTCCCGTGCACGATCGGTCATAGAGACCACCCAGAATCCGCTGGCCATGTCCAATGAGCAATACCACAAAACTTTATCCAAGTCCTCCAACAAATCATTTATCAACGGCATCGGGTAAACCATCAGCTTAGTCAGCCGGTTCACCAGCCGGTAGTCAATACATAACCTTATATCCACCCCATTCTTCTTGATAATAATTACAATGGGCGAAGCCCAGGGCGAGGTGGACGGCTGAATTATCTTGGTGGCCAGCAAACCCTTGATAAGCTCTGACAGCTTTTCCCGATATTGGGGGGCGACTCTTCGGCATCTCTGTGCTACCGGCTTGGCGCCTCCCACATCAATATCACATACCGCCCCATGGGCGGCCGGAGGAAGTGCGTTCCCTGGTCCGATCAGCAGATGTCGTCTTTTCCATATAATATCCTTCAGTCTGCCGATCTCTTCCGGGGTGTTCACATCCGGGTCTCCCACTTGCAGATCGTCGATAGTGACCGCTGGGGGGCAGGGGGTCACCTCAGGTAGCACCGCCATCTGATCCGCCTTCCACATATAGCTCGCCCCCTTCATGAATGCGGATTTGGTCCGCTTCGACTACTTCGGGATCTTGATCGTCCGGGGTCGATCCGCCTTCGGCTATTTCCGAATTTCGATCGGCCGGCTGGGTCAATCCGCCTTCGGTTAATTCCGAATTCTGCTCGGCCGGCTGGGCCGATCCGCCTTTACTTCGGTCGTCAAACCATCTGTCATCGGCGTTGACCGCATATGCAACTCTGCTTGGTCCTTTCTCCCGACCCTGTCGTTTGTCCGTCTTCACCTGAGTGGGCAAAACCAGTTCCGCGATCGGGGCATTGCCTCGGCCAATACGTTCAGCCGGATCCGGCGACGGCCGGCTCCGCGTCAATATTTTAGAAGGGGTCCGGTACTCGGGTTTATCCACCATCGGAGTCTGGTCCTCTTCTAATTCTTCCTCTTCGCTGACCAGATCGGTGGTTGCCTGAAAAGCCAGGTTTTGCCACTCGATATAGCGTCTTGAGCCAATAGTGACATAGCCCGGCCGGCGGGGCACTTTGTCCTCGGCCAGCCACATTCCAATAATCACATCTTCATGCAAGGTGAGGGGTTTTTCAGAGATGTTGGTCACGCTTATGGAGTTGGGATGGCCACCCCCTTTAACGAACGATGGTACCCAGCCCTCGCCCCTTGTCAGCCATAACTTACTCCGCCGGTCGTGTGGTCGTAACATTACTTCCACCGCTTTTCCCACTGGCACCGTTACAAACTGACCTAACTTGAGGAACTGGACGTGGGTGCCATATAAAGGCCTCCGGCCGGCCAGCTGGATCTGTACCTCTTCCGGCAACGTCAGTGTTCCCTGCGATAAGTCCAGCCGTATGCCGGCCGGGACCATAAAGTCCATGCCCAAAATTGCATCCTGCCCGGCCAACTTGCCTACCCAGGCGGTAAAATAATATACCAAAGACCCAGCTAACGTAATCTTGACTCTTGTCCTTCCTTGGGTCATGTATGAACTTTCTCCAATGCCGATACATTCCTGCCGCTTCGTCTCGTCTATCTCACACCCCACCTTACGAGCAAAGGTGGTGTCTACGATAGACACTTCCGCGCCAGAGTCGAACAGCATGGTAGCCTTCTGGTTATTGATTTTTCCATCCGCCTTGGCCTGCTTGAACCATTTATCCGGCGAATGATATTTCCAATAACCTCGCGACTCGCCGGGTAACAGGTTCAATTCCATACGCACTTCAGACCGGGAGTACTCATCCGTCCGTATACTGCTCACCAGGAAGGGGTCAGCCGTGCCGGCCGGAGACCGGATGACGTAATCGTCAGACTTACATGTATTGTCGGTTATCCTTTGCTTTGCTTCTTGATTATTCTCCTTACCGACATATGCATAGATACTAACACTAGACCGCTCGGCTTGAACCAGATTTCAACCTGGCGAGCGATCTAGTTTAACATCTTTTCCACTCCGGGCGGCAGCATTCCAGCATGCTTGGTCGGGACGTACCACTTCTTCATCTGGTTGTAGAATTCTTCAATTGGGCACAGTCCCGCCTCATGCACCTCCCCGCAAGTCTTACACGTAAACAGGCAGTGTTCCTCCGGGTGTCCCTTCCTCTCGCACTTCTTGCACGTCAGCCGCTTCCAGCAACTCCGGTCGTCATGCTTGATGGACCCACAGTGGGTGCATTTGCGCCTGGGGTAATCCTGGTCAGTTCGAACCGGAAAACCCTTTGGCTGATCGGACCCGGCTGGCAGCCTGGATGGCTGACTGGCTTCTGCTGAGAAAAGGTACCGATACTGCTCCTCCTCAGACTCGCCCCCAGATCGCTGATACTCCTCTTCCGAGCTGGTCGCGTCTGACTCTCGGGCGACCATGCGGACGGCTCGGGACGTCCTGGTAGATGGCGGCCGGCCTCCTTGATCCGCGTTAAATCGGGACTTGAAACGGCCGGTTCCAACTGCCGCCTTGGGGCCTCGCTTCTTCGCTCTTAGGTAGGTGCGCAACGTCAATTCCAGCTCCGTGGTGTTCTTCAATCGCAGTAACGCCAGCTGGTCTGCCAGCTCCCGATCGTCCAACGTGCTGATAAAATGCTCCACATGTTCACGGGCGGCTTCCGACCGGCTGGCATCTTCTTTAACCGGGATATCCGCCCTTATGCCAGCGACATTTAAGCGATGGAGATACTCCAGGGGGTCTCATCCGCCCGCTTCTTGGTGTGGAAATATTGACGCGCCGCCGATGTTCCAGATCCACAGTATTGTTCTTCGAACGCACCGGCCAATCCCCTCCAGTTTCCTCGGATTTCCCGGCTGAGCTGTTGGATCCAGTTTTTTGCTGGACCTTTCATCAAATCCCCAAAGATCAGGCATTTCTCATAGTCCGACGTCCGGTCTCTGAGAAAAGCCGACTTCGTCTTGCTCAGCCATTCTCGGGCTTGGTCCTCGTCCGTGTCGCGTCCGGTGAAGTCTTTCAGCTCGGACGTGGCCGACATTCGCACCCTCGTGATCGCTCCCGAATCCGCGTCAAACGCTTGGGCCGAGGTCATATGGGCTCGGCGGACCATCCCCAGATCCAAGTCATCCGGATCGTAATGGTACTTGGCCGACTTGACGGATTCCATATCCACGTCGCTGAGAGACAGCTTCCTATTCGTTGGCCGACGTCCGGCCCGGCGACCTGTCTGGCGGCTCGGCGGGGCGGCATGGGGTTCACTCTGCTTGGACTGCACCGACTCCATGTCTTCATCACTCGGCTCCCTCGCATAGTACTGGACTGGTCCGGGGGCCTGTGTTCCACGACGAGCAGGCTGGTTCGGTGACTTCGGACTGCCGCGGCTGGCGCTCAGCCGACGTTGCTCTTCCAAGTATCGCTCCATCATCGCCGAGAACATGTTTTGCAGGTGATCCGGCACCTGAGGAGCGACTTGAGGGGCGACTTGAGGGGCGGCTTGAGGGGCGACTTGAGGGGCGGCTTGAGGGGCAGCCGGGCTGCCAGATTGGCGTTCCTTCTTAATTCGCCCGTCCGCGTCTTCGTCTTCCTCCTTTGGTTCTGGATCCGCCGCCGCCGTCCGCCAGGCCTGTACGCTGTACTGGCCGGCGTTCTTCCGTTCGGGCGTACCCGGATCCTCACGTCCTCCAAGTCTCATGGCTGTCGCCACACGCGCTGCTCCCCTTGGGCCAAGCGTCATGCGGGTGATACCCACTGATGAATCAGATGAGTCTGCTTCCGAAGGGGCAGACTGGTACTGCGAAGAGCCTGAGTGTATCCCGGCTGGTTTGCTTGTCGCCGGCGGCGTGGACGGCGCCACTCCAGTCGTAGCTGTCATCTTTTTCGACGGCGGCGAGCAGCCCACTAGCGGTACCAAGTGGTCGTGCAGGGCGCTGGACGCCTCCTTCAACTTGTCCATCTTCAGATCAAACAACTCGTTCGGATCAAACACGCCGGTGTTAATGTCGGCTTGTTTGAGTTGATCGAATAGTCCTCTAATAAGGGACACGTGGCCGTCTGAGAGAGTTGGGGGAGAGACGGGACCTTTCAATCCGCCTAGGATCTTCGGCCGTGTTATTTTCAGCACCTTATCCGTCCGCAAGAACTGCCCCAACTCGTGAAGATGGAAAGCACGCTCCAAGTCTATATCCGTCGGTAGGCCGTCCTGCTTTTCTTCTTCCTCTTCGAAACGCGGCTTATCTTTGTGGGTCGGATAATCCGATTCCTGCCAATCCGGTCTCTTTAGGGGTAGGGGGGCCAGATCGCGACTTGGTCCCGATCCGGCCGGCTTCCCACTCCGGTCGTATCCGACTTCAGCTTCTTCTTCCTTAATTTTTTCTTTTATATCCATAATATGCATTTGTTTGTTAGGATCATGGTCGGAACCATGATCCTTCCTCGGACTATGGCGACTTGCACCATAGTCCGATCCGGCTCCATCCGTGTAGCGGCCGGCACTGCCGTAAGTAGTACCGTAATCTGCCCCCGGCGGAGCCTCTAGGGGAGTAACTTCTTCTTTAATGTCAACCTCGAACTCCCCCAATCCGAAGCGACCATCGCATCCTTCCATCTTCAGCAGCATTGGGGGCGATATGTCTTCCCCCAATGCGCCCGACACAACATCGTCAACAAATTTGACAGGTTTAGGTCTTTCGCCCGCTAGGGACCCGCGATGATATCCAGGGTCACCAAGAGATCCGGGCACGCGCACCATTGTGGTGTAGTCGCTCTCAGAAAATCTTCCTGAGACGCGAACACCCACGGGGTTCCCAGACGACTGACTATCGGAGGGGGTACTCCGTCCATCCGAGTCATGATCCGATCCGGCATCCGGCCGGCTGGATCAGTCACTTCCATCCGCTTGATCGTGACTACTCGGATGTTGCATGTTGAAAGCTCACCTTGTGTACCCGTCAGTACTGGGTGGTTTGCTCTCCTGGTGGACCCTAGGGCGAAAAGTGTAAATCCGTCCAATAGGGAGATGAGGTGTAGGACTAGGGGTAGCTCCTGGGCGAAAATCGGCACCGGGGAGCTCGTCTGGCAATACACTTGAACTTTGTATAGTGCCGACTGGGCCGAGAATAGTCGATCGGCCAGCTAAACCAATAAGACACTTGAAGTTTGTATAGTGCCGGCTGGACCGAGAATAATCAATCGGCCAGCTAAACCAATAATAATGAAGGGCGAATCCAAATGTGTATATGAGGCAGATACAACTCCACACTCTTCCACAGAAGGCCAAAATGTCACCACTTCCGAATACTTAATACCGTGTTCAAAACACGGGCGACTTGAGGTGAGTATACGAAGTCGCCGCGACTCCCGGTCAGGGGACTTCCGGTGGGTTAACTTAACCTTTCCCGGGCAAACCAATAGCAGCAAGAGGGGACCTTGTTAGCCCTCTGCTGTGAGCCAATGAAAGCGACTTGTGTCTAAGAAAGCGAAACGTATACTGATTTATCCTATATCCAATACTCCCTTTTGTGTGACCTACCCCAAATAGCCCGGCTGACCAGTCGTGTGCCTTACCCGAAGAAGCCCGGTTAACTCCGATTTTTGTGTACCCTCCTGGCCGGTACACCAACCCCAGATGGTACCAACCCGTCCGGTACACCGAACCTAGCTGGTACCAGTCTGGCTGGTACATTGTACCCGGCCGGCTCGGCCGGATGACCATCTATCCGAGCTCCCTGGTCGCTGACGCTAGCAATTCCTTGGCAGCTTCTCATCCGATCCGGGTGCCTCCTTCATCCACTAGAACACTCATCTTCCTTCAGGCTCCTTTCACTCATACCTTCCAAACAATCCGCCACCAATCCGCCCCTCGGCCGTCCAACGTCCGCGGTCGTCCCGTCCGCTTAGCCCGCTAGCCCAACTATCCACGCCTTCTGTCACGTTCGTCCGGCCTGATTTCAAGCCTGGCGCCGTCTGGCCGCTTGTAGGTATGCTCGGCGGCGGCTATCCGGTGCCCACGCCCTTGGTCCGTATTTCTGCCAATCAGAATGCGCCCTTTGGAAAGTACTTCATATTAATTCATAAGTCACTTTACCACAGCAGCCCCTGAGTCGCGTCACGGCCGCACAACGGTTGAGGCACGATCTCACCCGAACCCAATTGATCTGATACTGCTCATCCATGCCTCGCTTTGGTACGTCGTCCCACTAGTTTATAGCGATTTTCGTGAAGCCGGTCGGTCCCCCGGCCGCTGACAATCCCGTCCACAGATGTTGACTTTATCTTGATTTATTTCCAGTTTTGCAAATCGACAAGGACAACGTTTGTCGTCTCGTTCTCGTGGACGACGACTCGCCCGCCAGCGGGGTGGAAGTCGCAAAACCGCCGAAATCGTCCCGTACTCCTGATCTGGTGCTATCGACCGCCGACGCTGAGACTGCGCTCCGCGTTCACGGCCAGGCTTGCGGCGACCGGGACGGATTGAAGGCCGCCGTCTCTTCCCTTCGGGCGGAGCTTCAATCCTGTCGAGCTGACTATGACGTTCTGTCGCAGAGATTCACAACCTTTTGTGCGATGATGGACCGCGTGGACCCCCGGATCGCTGAGCTGAAACTCAGTCGTCAACACGCGGAGCACGAAGTAACCCGCGTCAGGGCAATTGTGGGTCAGCTTACGGACGCTCTACAACGAGCCGCCGCGCCATCCGCCTCCATCTCCGAAACGGCGGGGATGGAGAAAAGGCTGGAGACGTTGACCACCCAAGTGGATAGCTTGGAGCACATCCAGGCTGACTTGGTCCGACAACTCGCCGCTGCCAACCGCCGGGCCGATGAAGCTGCCGTTCGGGGTCCATCTCCGGAAACAATCGCTCTTCAGAAACAGGTGACCGATCTCGAGCGTCAAGTCGCCATCCTGACGGGAGAGCGCAACCGTCTCCGCATGCTGGAAGACGTCGTCGAGCCCCTCCGGACTGCCAATCGGGAATTGGTCCACAGATCGAAACTTCAGCGTAAGTGCCTCTTCTCCTCTTGTGTTGTGACCCAGTCGCTTACAGTCTTTATGTCCTTGTCGCTCCGCAGTCCAACAGCTGGAACAGCTGAAGCAGCAGTCCGCTAAAATCCCTGACATGTCCCGAGAGCTTTCGCACCTTCGTACCCGACCCAGCCAGGTGTCCCAAGACTTAGATAAAGTGCGGGACAACCGAAACCACTTGCGCGACTCCCACGCCCAGGCCCTCCGCCAAATCTCGGATCTGGAGCGGCAGCTGCAGGAAACTACTTCCCGGCAACAGGAGTTGCGGTCTGAGCTCTACCAGGCCCGTCAAGAAAATTCCGACGCCCATGCCATACTGGCTCGGGCGGACCGTGTTTGCCATACCATGCTGGATAAAGAGGATCGCTTTAGGTCCTTGTTGTGTGAACTTCAAGACCAGCTCGAAACGACTCGAAGCCAGGCCGCTCCTCTTTTGCAAGCTCCTCTTAATGTACGGGAATCCGTCTTGTCTGTCTTGGGGATGGTGGATCAGTGGAAAACTTCTCCGCCGAAATCATCCCAGTTGCCCGCTGCAGCAGAGTCGGAACCTGAGGAACTTCCTGCCGGCCCTAAATCGCCCCTTGCCGGTTCAGACTCTTCGTCCGCCTCGGTAGGATCGGGGGGCCAAAAACGTCCAGCCAGCTCTAGCCCTCCCTTGGCCGGTGCTGACCCGCTCAAACGGAGGAAGAAGAGCGAATCCCCACCCTCGCGCCAATGTCCTCCGGGCAAGTCGGACAGCGAGGGAGAACTCGGGTCGGAAAGCGATGACAGCTTGTTCGCGAGGCGGTCCGCTGCTGCATCTCCCCCTTTCACACCAGGTAGAACTGGTATCACCCTTGGTTCATCTTCTAGCTCTGAACAGGACTCGGAATCCGGTCCGGCCGCTTCGCCATCCGGGTCAGCGGCCGTGTCGCCATCCGGGTCATCGGCCGCGTCACCATCCGACTCGTCGGCCGCGCCTCCATCCGGTTCAGCTGCCACGTCGCCATCCGGCTCGGCAGCCGTTTCGCCTGATTCTTCCTCGGACTCGGGTCATCCTCCCCTTTGTGCATCTATGATGATGACGAAGAAGACGAGGATTACGATGACCAGCAAGTACGTGTCGCGTTATCCCGCTCTCGCGCGGATACCCGCCGCCGCCTTTCCAGTTCCGGTGGGCGAACGACGGGTCAAATGGAGTCCGATCAGATTGTCGATCTGCAGACTCCGCCGCCGGCAGGTTTTGGCTCCGGGGAACATGAGCCGTCTGATCCATCCTTGCCTCCCGGCACTGACGACACCCCGGCCGCTCAGGTCGCCCGTACCTCGAGTTCCAACGGATTGGCCGAGGAGAAATCGGAAGACAAAGACGTGGATATCCCTGATCAGTGGTTGACTCCTCCCGACCTGAGTGATCCAGAAGCACCTCTCTCCCCGACTCCGGCCAAATACCGGCGATCCGCTCCGGCCGGGCCCCGTCCCAAACGTCGATCCCACCGGCCGGCAGCCAAACCCAAGATTCGGAAGAGTACTCTACCCCCTGCGCCCTCTTTTCCTAGACTTCCGCTTCTGTGGTTACCGGGCGGGCGCTTCCCCAGTGGGGCGGATCGGTCCGCCATCCTACCTTGGCCAGTCGAGCAGCTGAGAAACACCAGTCTCGCTGATATCTCCAGTTCCCAGCTCGCTCACTCCCTATCCCGTCCACCTCTCTGGTTGTTCCCTCGATCCCACAAGACGCCTTCATTAGCGACTTGAAATCCTGACCTGATGGGGTCGGGCGCCATCGACGCACTCATGAAGACAAAACCTCGGAAAATCCTGAACACCAAGATTTCGGATATGGGACTTCCATCCAGCCCATGGTTCATGAAATTAAAGGCGAGATTTCATGATTTCGCTGTGGCTCATGCTTGGGCCATCTGGGAGTCTACCCACTCCTGTACATCTCTGCAGAGGACAAGCGAGTGGACGAATCTCTCCGCAAGTACTCCCTTGCCCGGAAGAATCGTCGGGGGCGAGCTTCCGAGGCGTGGGTCCGTTTATGTACGTTTATCATGGAGGGTATCCGGGATGGTTACTGTGACTTGGACCTGTTTCTCTTCCCGTTCATGCTCCATCTACCGAACCGTAGGTGCGGAAATGCAGCGGAAGGAGGGACGTGGTACCCCGGCCTGGGTGCGCGGGATCAGACTACCTCCCTTTCCGAATCTCTGGAGGCCATTGACCAGCAAGATCCTTGGCGCAATCAGTACCGCAAACGGCCCTCCGACCACCCTGGACTTCGAGTGACTCGGCTCCACGGCAAGTACAGTCATCCACAGGGATGAGCAATCGGGCTTACTTTAATTCTTTTATTTCTCTCGTTTCTCTTTCAATATATCCGTCCGTTCCTCTTTCGTTCCCACTCCAAGCATTTACTTTTGGCTACTAACCGTGGTTAGTCTCGTCCAGCCTGCTTGGGGGTCCGCCTAGAGGGACCTTTTATTGCTGCAGGGCAATTCTTGGTCCGATCGGGTGTGAACGTCCTGTTCCCAGTCACGGCCGCCATATTCCTCTTCCACGGGACGGCTGGATCCGGGCGAGTGGTTCTCGTATCTAGCGGCCGGTTTAATTATCTCCGATAGCCTGTTCATCTCCGCCAATCCGTCCAACAACCCTGGATCTGAAACGGTGAGACCGATCTGATCTCGCATGGCCAAGGTGGCCAGATGGTCTGCGCTGTTATTCCACTCTCGTTTGACGTGTAGCAATTCGTGCTCCGGCCATCTCCGCAAGGCGGACATAACCCGATCATTCAACAATCTCAGCCGGGGCGCCTTGCAATCTATCTCTCCTGTGATTTGCCGGATCACCAGATTGGAATCACCACATATGATGATCCGCCCCTGCGTCCGGCCAGCCAACAGATCTAGGAAAAGTAAAAGCCCCCTGTACTCCGCTTCGTTCACAGTAATGGCAGGCGTGAAATCCGAGGCGGCCGCGACCACTTTCCATTCGGGCAACTTCCACACAATAGCACTATAGGCCCCGACCCCTTTCTTTACACTCGCCGACCCGTCAAAACTCAAAACCATTAGTTCCTCCGTGGGTCCCACTGTTGGCGGCGGTAATACGATAGTTTGTCGAGGCTGCTTCCGAGGCGCGATCGCTATCAGTGCTTCCTCCACTTCTGCCCTTGGGGTAATGCTGGCAGCCAGCGTGCCCAGTATTTCCTCTTCTCCCTTAGTACACTTAATCACTTCGAGGGACCACTGAGACAGCAGAGCTGCCCATCTACCCAGCCGGCCGTCAATTCCATTCGCCGTCAGGAGCCATGATAGGGTCGACCGTCTAGATAATACCTTGATAGGCCGAGACACCAACCTAGTATAACACACATCCAGGATCCGCAATAAGGCCGAAACTTCTTTATCCACTAATCCGTAATTAACTTCATTAGCCTTCAGGGTCCGGCTAGTGAATGTCACGGGACAGTACACTTCGTCATGGTCTTGAACGAGGGCAGCTGAGATGGCCCATTTGTTAGCGTAGATGATGACTACAGGAACCTTATTAGCATCGAAATGTTTCAGGACCGGTGTAGTCGCCATCTTCGCCTTTAACATACCAAATGCTACCATCGCTCGATTCATGTGGTCGTCCGGGCCGGCCGCGCAGGAATCCGGCAGCCAGCCGCCTATCGGGGCAGAGAAGGGCGCCTTCGCATTGGCCGAAATAGCTGACAAGGGCAGCATCCCATTGGCTGATATTGCCGACCCGGCTCGCGTCTCCGCTTGCCTATCCTGATTTCTCAGCTTATGGTAATCCACCTCCCGTAATTCATACAAAACCGCCGCATAGACTGCGAAATCCTCGATGAACCGACTGTAATAATTCAGGCTGCCCAAAAAGGATTGCATAGCCTTTAGGGATCGCGGGAAAGGCAGATTACTCAAGGACTCCAAATCCTTCGGATTAGCCTCCAATACGGCAATCGAAACTGGATGGCCCAAATAGGTCACCTTAGTCTTCCCCCAGAAACTCTTAACCACACTAATCGAAAGATTCCACTTTTCACACGTAGTCATCAACTTCTCCACTTTGTCACACAGTAAATCCCAGGTAGTCGCCGTAACGAGAATGTCATCAATGTAAGACCGCCGCCCCAAAACTGAAGGTTTTGGGTCGGGGTCCGGGTCACCTTCGGTGAACACATCTCCGACCAGAGCCGGATCTTGATCCGCCTTGATCTTGAAGTGTCCATACAGCGCGTTATCTATCAGCCGCTGATAAATCTGCGGGGCATTCTTCAGACCGAACGGCATCCGGTTCCACTCGAACAACCCGAAAGGCGTCACGAATGCAGAGATCTCCCGTGCACGATCGGTCATAGAGACCACCCAGAATCCGCTGGCCATGTCCAATGAGCAATACCACAAAACTTTATTCAAGTCCTCCAACAAGTCGTTTATCAACGGCATCGGGTAAACCATCAGCTTAGTCAGCCGGTTCACCAGCCGGTAGTCAATACACAACCTTATATCCACCCCATTCTTCTTGATAATGATTACAATGGGCGAAGCCCATGGCGAGGTGGACGGCTGAATTATCTTGGTGGCCAGCAATCCCTTGATAAGCTCTGACAGCTTTTCCCGATACTGGGGGGCGACTCTTCGGCACCTTTGTGCAACCGGCTTGGCGTCTCCCACATCAATGTCACATACCGCCCCATGGGCGGCCGGAGGAAGTGCGTTTCCTGGTCCGATCAGCAGATGTCGTCTTTTCCATATAATATCCTTCAATCTGCCGATCTCTTCCGGGGTGTTCACATCCGGGTCTCCCACTTGTAGATCGTCAATAGTGACTGCTGGGGGACAGGGGGTTACCTCAGGTAGCACCGCCATCTGATCCTCCATGCCTTCAACATATAGCTCGCCCCCTTCATGAATGCAGACTTGGTCAGCTTCGACTACTTCGGGATCCTGATCGGCCGGGGTCAATCCGCCTTCGGCTTTTCCGAACTTCGATCGGCCGGCTGGGTCGATCCGCCTTAACCTCGGTTATCAAACCATCCGCCATCGGGGGTGACCGCATATGTAACTCTGCTTTGTCCTTTCTCCTGATTCTGTCGTTCGTCCGTCTTCCTCTGGGTGGGCACAAACAGTTCAGCGATCGGGGCATAGTCTCGGCCAATACGTTCAGCCGGATCCGGCGACGGCCGGCTCCGCGTCAATATTTTAGAAGGGGTCCGGTACTCGGGTTTATCCACCATCGGAGTCTGGTCCTCTTCTAATTCTTCCTCTTCGCTGACCAGATCGGTGGTTGCCTGAAAAACCAGGTTTTGCCACTCAATATAGCGTCTTGAGCCAATAGTGACATAGCCCGGCCGGCGGAGCACCTTGTCCTCGGCCAGCCACATTCCAATAATCACGTCTTCATGCAAGGTGAGGGGCTTTCAGAGATGTTGGTCACGCTTATAGAATTGAGATGACCACCTCCTTTAACAAACGAGGGTACCCAGCACTCGCCCCTTGTCAGCCATAACTTACTCCGCCTGTCGTGTGGTCGTAACATTACTTCCACCGCTTTTCCAACTGGCACCGTTACAAACTGACCTAACTTGAGGAACTGGACGTGGGCGCCATATAAGGGCCGCCGGACGGCCAGCTGGATCTGTACCTCGTCCGGCAACGTCAATGTTCCATGCGATAAGTCCAGCCGTATGCCGGCCGGGACCATAAAGTCCATGCCCAAAATTGCATCCTGCCCGGCCAGCTTGCCTACCCAGGCGGTGAAGTAATATACCAAAGACCCAGCTAACGTAATCTTAACTCTTGTCCTTCCTTGGGTCATGTATGAACTTTCTCCAATGCCGATACATTCCTGCCGCTTCGTCTCGTCTATCTCACACCCCACCTTACGAGCAAAGGTGGTGTCCACGATAGACACTTCCGCGCCAGAGTCGAACAGCATGGTGGCTTTCTGGTTATTGATTTTCCCATCCGCCTTGGCCTGCTTGAACCATTTATCCGGCGAATGATATTTCCAATAACCTCGCGACTCGCCAGGTAACAAGTTCAATTCCATACGCACTTCAGACCGGGAATACTCATCCGTCCGTATACTGCTCACCAGGAAGGGGTCAGCCGTGCCGGTCGGGGACCGGGTGACGTAATCGTCAAACTTACATGTATTATCGGTTATCCTTGTCTTTGCTTCTTGATTATCCTCTTTACCGACATATGCATAGATACTAACACTAGACCGCTCGGCTCGAACCAGATTCCAACCTGGCGAGCGATCTAGTTTCACATCTTTTCCACTCCGGGCGGCAGCATTCCAGCATGCTTGGTCGGGACGTACCACTTCTTCATCTGGTTGTAGAATTCGGCACAGTCCCGCCTCGTGCACCTCCCCGCAAGGCTTACACGTAAACAGGCAGTGTTCCGCCGGATGTCCCTTCCTCTCGCACTACTTATACGCCAGCCGCTTCCAACAGCTCCGGTCGTCATGCTTGATGGACCCACAGTGGGTACATTTGCGCCTGGGGTAGTCCTGGTCAGTTCGAGCCGGAAAACCCTTCGGCTGACCGGACCCGGCTGGCAGCCTGGACGGCTGACTGGCTTCTGCCGAGAAAAGGTACCGATACTGTTCCCCCTCAGACTCGCCCCCAGATCGCTGATACTCCTCTTCCGAGCTGGTCGCATCTGACTCTCGGGCGACCATGCGGACGGCTCGGGCCGTCCTGGTAGATGGCGGCCGGCCTCCTTGATCCGCGTTAAATCGGGACTTGAAACGGCCAGTTCCAACTTCCGCCTTGGGGCCTCGCTTCTTCGCTCTTTGGTAGTTGCGCAACGTCAATTCCAGCTCCGTGGTATTCTTCAACCGCAGTAACGCCAGCTGGTCTGCCAGCTCCCGATCGTCCAACGTGCTGATGAAATGTTCCTCATGTTCACGCGGCTTCCAACCGGCTGGCATCTTCTTTAACCGGGATATTCGCCCTCATAGCAGCGACATTTAAGCGATGGAGATACTCCAGGGGGGTCTCATCCGCCCGCTTCTTGGTGTGAAAATATTGACGCGCCGCCGACGTTCCAAATCCACAGTATTGTTCTTCGAACGCATCGGCCAATCCCTTCCAATTAACTCGGACTTCCCGGCTGAGCTGTTGGATCC
>MIQA02004840.1:32112-58935 GCA_001887855.2 Sclerospora graminicola | reverse complement strand
TTAATGTTATAGGTGACGTTTGACTCGCTGGAGAGTGTGAATGTGCTGCCATGTGGTCATGTGAAGCATGCAAATTACTTTAACCAGTACATTAGACATCGATGCGAACGAAGGCTTGCACGTAGAGTTATCTTTGATCCTAATGTTTGTGTGACGGTTGTCATGCAGTAATATTGTGTGTCCAACCTGTCGAACGTTAATGCGCACTGAGAACGAAGTAAAGAAGATGGCGAAGAAAGGGAAGATGATAGTGGCAGCGATGAAAGCAATGATGGAGACGATTCTGTCAGGGAGAATGACGATGAAGGAGTTGTCGTCCAAGGCGATGAGGACTCGGACGGCGAAAACAACGTGGAAATGAACGCAGCACATGACGCACAACGTAACGTCTGACTTGAAATGTACCGGCAATAGAGATAAATACCAAATGAGGATCAAATGTGTGCAAATGTCGTTTCAAATTTGTTGGCTTAGAACGTAGGGTCTTGGGCAGACGTAGCCCCAACAATACTTCCAATAAATGGACGGAGAGACATTTAGCTTTTCTTGAGCATTTTCCGCTTATAAATTAATCCCTTTGTCTTCTGCTCATGCATTTTGATAGCGTCTTCGATAAACACGTGCTGAGTGACTATCACAAAAGTCTTCAAGTAGAGTCACGTAGTCCCATTTTTGATGTTTATTGGAGATTGTTAAATGAGCCTGGAGATTCGAATTCAATACGTGTAGTACAGCTGCTGCTGTTACCGTTGCCGTTCTAGCAGAACGAATGGCTCGGTATTCAGGACAACTAAAAATAGCTAGCATGACAGACCAGATGTTTCGCATTCAGCCATTTCAGCCATTCAATTCGGATAGGCACATGTTACCAACAGTCACTCACAATATGCGGGCTTATGCTATCACCACACATTTGGCCAGTCTTCTACTGGATTTGTAAGTCTTCTGTTAGGCTACAATTCAAAGTGTCATGTGATTGCATAACTGTTTTTGTTATCTAATATATTCCCTCTTAAACTTACCTTCTAGTACTCAAGTAGCCTTAGGTATATGTATTAATATAATACACTAATCTGTCTTTATTAAAGTTTATCTAAGGTAAACTAAGGAGGACCAAATTTACATTTGGTCCTACACAAATTACACGCTTCCTCACTGCAATCTTACAGTGTAAGCCGCGTAACAGTAGCCTTGTTACACCTGGTAGCACTTTGTGGTCCGTCTAAACGACCACTGTTGACGCGTTCCGTTAGTTAACTAGCGGAACGAAGGTTTAAGAGCCGCTGGCTGTCATGACAACAGCCAGTGAACGTGAGCGTGAGCGTCAGCTCGCGCAAGACTTAGTTATGGAAAACTTCCCTAACTGGTCACCGAGCGCTGTGATCACAGTGACCGAGATGATTCGGACCATAGGGCCCAAAATCATCACTCTCCTCCGTGGTAAAACCTCGGAGGATGCTTTAGAAACGGTTTCCCGTTTCAAGAAAATGTATGTCGACCCTCAGGTGCGCAATGCAATATTGCGCTCCCAAACGGCGGCGGCAACAACAGCGCCCGCACCTAGTGCGAGCGTTGAAGTAGTAAAGGCGCGGATTCCGCCCTTTACTGGCGAAGGGGGTGAACCTCTTCGTAGGTGGTTCGCAGAGGTGGAGGATGCTCTCTCTGCGCAGAAGATTGTGGACCCGCGTTCACAAGCTTATTTCGCCACCACATGCCTAGGCGGTCGCGCCAGGGCATGGGCGATGAGCCGCAGATCCACTGACGGATCTGCGTTCCTGACGTATCAGGATTTAAAAGCTGAGCTAAAGGTCAACTTCGAAGCTCCAGAAATGGAGCTTAGCTGCCGTGAAGAGTTCATGGAACTCAGGCAGGGCAAGCTGAGCCTACATGCGTACGCTCAGAAAATACAATATTTGTTATCAAATATTGTAAACGAGCCGGTGCCCCCTGTCATGCAGGTCACCGCCTTCATGAAGGGACCGAATGACGGTCCCATCAAACAGAGTCTCTATCGGGTTCCCCCAAAGACTCTGAGGGATGCTATAGACCAAAGCATCCGGGAGGAATTCAGCATGCGCCAATCAGCAGCGCATGCTGGGGTTAGTCGAAAAGCGCAAGCGCCTTTCGACTTTAACATGCCGCCAATGCAGCATGTTAATACTAATCACAACTTCCAATCGAGACGAAGTTCACACTTCGTCCCGAGACACCCACACCCGCGTCAGGGCGCGGGCGGAGGAGGTCCAGAACCTATGGACCTATCGGTTGCAGTTGCCTCGACTCCGAGGCAACCGAAGAACAAGAAGTTCCTTCGCTGCAATCGATGCGCGAAGATGGGCCATTACGCCCATGAATGTATGGCGCCGCGTCCGGCGCCACGCAGTCAGCGGACTGGACAGTCTGCTAGCAAGCGACATCAACAGGGGCAACCTTTGTTGATGCAAAAAATGTCAACAACCAGTAGAGGCGCGCCCTACTGGACGGGTTATCTCACATGCCGACATCGGGCATGTGAGGATAATAGCCCCAGACGGGACTATGCCCTGTCAACGTGTGCAGGGTGAAGGGAAACCTCTCATCACCCTGGAAGTTAAGCCGCATTGAAACGATGTCCCCATGCGTGCTCTGTTTGACACAGGAGCGTCAAACAATTTCGTTAGAACTGAGGTTCTAACGTCGTTGAACTTCGTGGAGATTGAATCTCCACGAAGCATGTTATCAGTCCGGTTAGCAACAGGTGCAACCGTGACTATACCAAAGCGTGTGATTCGCACACGCTTTGAGTTAGACGAACTGTCGTTCGAGGACGAATACATCGTCCTCGATCTTGACGACAAGCTCGATGTTATCTTGGGCATCCCTTGGATGTCCAAGCATCAACCAACGATCGACTGGGTTAACCTGTCGATCGACTGCGGCGGTCTCACAGGATCTGATCACCCTGTGAGTAACCCGGCTGTATCTAATGATACAACCGCAGAGTCAGACAGTCTGGTGGGTAGCGATGGCACCACCAGACCTGATCCGACTAGGTCAGCGGATAGTACACCCGCTGATCAGAGTCCAGAGGGACGCGAACACGCGACGAACGAGTCGTTGCGTGTCAGTAATGTGCGCGACACGGGTGCAAAGCACTCCCGTGTTGAAGTTGCTACTACGACCGATGACGGTCGTGGTAAAGAGAATGCACACGCGGTGGGAAACACCCACCGTAAAAAGAACGAAACCGTCACGGAAGCAAATGACTTCCGTGTCGAAAATAAAGAACTCACGACTGAGAGCAGTCGTGAGTGCATGAGCACCATGGTAGACAGTGGTCACCATGAGGAAAAGGCCTTGTGCACGAGTGATGCTCACCGTGCAACAGATCAGACGAGTGCGTCTGATCTCGCAGCTGTGTCCGTCGAGACGATCAACGTCTTGACGCAGACAGAGACCGGATTAGCTACCCAGTCTCTCACACTTGACAACCCTCCGAACTTAAGTTCAGAGGTGATGGCCCTTCCAGCCTTGAGCTGGAAGAAGTTCGTAAAGAACTTGCAAAATGATCAGATCGAACAGATCTGCGTCATTGTCGCATCTGATGAGGTTGTGGATATTCGTGAGCGAATATCCACTTTGCAATTAGAAGGCATCGGGAACGAACTCGTTCCCAATGATCAAACCAAAGTTCAGCGCTTTGAAGCGCAGAGCTGGGAGTCGCTTAAGGCGACTTCTCCGTACTACGAAGTACTTTGGGAATACGCTGACGTATTCCCAGAAGAAGTACCTTGCGAGCTCCCTAAGGATAAGGGAACGAGGCACGAAATTGATCTCGTGCCTGGCACGAAGTACTGTGTCACGCGGCAATGGCCATTGCCGCGTGACCAAGTTAAAGCAATCGACGAGTTCTTTGAAACTCGTCGCAAGGCGGGGCATGTGCGGGAGTCTACCTCACCGCACTCCAGCCCCACCTTTTGCGTTAAGAAATCCACTGGTGGGTGGAGGATCGTTCATGCTTTCAATAAGCTGAACGCAGCCACGGTACCGGCGCAGACGCCGATACCGAGAAAGGATGTCATCATCGATGGCATGAGCGGGAGCACCGTTTTCAGTGCTCTCGACTTGAGGGATGGTTTCTACCAAATCCTCATGCGTGAGAAGGATATCCCTCTCACGGCTGTAAGCACTCCAAGCGGTATGCTTTGGGAGTGGCTTGTTATGCCGCAGGGGCTTCGAAATGCCCCTGCCACCTTCAACAGATGCGTCACACATCTATTGCGCCCGGTGCGAGAATTCGCACCGAGCTACTTTGACGACGTGTTCATCCATAGTAAGGCTGAACATGGCAAGACTGATGTAGATGTTCATAAAGAACATCTACGTCAGGTGTTAGAGCTTGTGCGCAAGCACAAGCTCTATGCAAATTTGAAGAAGTGCACCTTTGGTGCACCTGAGATACCTGTTCTTGGCTGCTTTGTAGGCAAGAACGGAGTGCTCCCCGATCCGGAAAATATCAGGATGATCGTTATATGGCCTACGCCAAACAACGTTAAGGAACTTCGAAAGTTCCTTGGACTGGCGACATATTTGCACAAATATTCGTGTAATTATGCCGGTCTGATCCGACCTCTTTCCCAATTATTAAAGAAAGATGTCGAATGGCACTGGGATACCCAGTGCCAAGATGCATTTGATGCAGTCAAGCATAGCTTGACTGAAGCTCCCGTCTTGGCAATAGCCGATAACGAGCTACCGTTCCACGTCGTTTGCGACGCGAGCGATTTCGCCATCGGCTGCGCCCTGATGCAGCGCGATCACGATGATCGTGATCGCGTGATTTATTATCAATCGCGTCAGTTGCGCCCAGCCGAGCGCAACTATCCAGTGCATGACAAGGAACTCCTTGCCATGAAATACGCACTGGCAAAGTTTCGGATCTATCTCTTAGGAGATAGACCGTTTGTGGTTTACACGGACCATGCGTCGTTACGCACGGCCGTGAATTCACCACACATCTCCCAAAGAATGGCACGTTGGCTATCATTCTTTGCTGAATACAACTTCACGGTTGAATACAAACCGGGAAAGTTGAACGTGATAGCGGATGCGCTATCACGACGCCCCGATTACGAGACGAAACCGTCCGTAATCGAGGCAACCAGTGCAAACGCAATACGTTGCACTGCTCTGTCGTCGCCACTTGTACGACAAGTACGTCAAGCGTACGAAACAGACGAGGAAACTCGCCTGCTGATTGATTACCTAAGTGATCAATCTGATCGGAAGCGCAAGGAACTTCCAGAGTTCCTTCGCGCATGCGTGCATCGTTATCAATTGCACGATGGTCTGTTGCTTTACAGCACAGACCAAGATGATGTTAATCGCATTGTCGTTCCAAACGACGATGACCTCAAACATCAAATTTTGTTTGAGTACCATGATGCACCGATTTCGGGGCATCAAGGTCGAGAGAAGACGTATGCTTCTCTCGCACGCGATTTCTACTGGCGTAACCAGTATAAATGGGTACGTAAGTACGTACGCGCTTGCGAGATATGCCAGCGCGTCAAGCCTGCACAATCCGCGCAGGCTCCCCTCCAATCTCTGCCGGTTCCGACAGAGTGTTGGAAGTCCATTTCCATGGACTTTATCTTTGGTCTTCCGGCCGATCACAGTCGGAAAACAGGCATAGTGGTCTTTGTAGACCGCTTCAGTAAGATGGTTCATCTTGCTGCAGTGTCAGCGAATGTCACCGCTGCGCAAACGGCGCGGATATTCGTTGACACGGTATTCCGCTTACACGGAATGCCAGAAAATATAGTCTCGGATCGTGATCCGAGATTCACAGGACGTTTCTGGCAAGAAACGTTCTCGTTATTGGGCACGCAGTTGAAGATGTCAACTGCGGACCATCCGGAAACGGATGGGCAGACTGAACGCGTTAACCGCGTTCTCGGAGACATGCTGCGTTCATACGCGCATGCCTTCGAGCAGTGGAGCGACTATTTGCCACTCACTGAGTTTGCAATAAATAACTCGGTGCATGCTTCTACTAAGCATACACCGTTCTACGTGAATGCCTTAAGGCATCCACGAACCCCGGCTTTACTTGGCGGTACGCCAAATCTAAGTGGGGGAGGGACCCGCTCAAATTTCGAGCGAGTCGATGCACAAGTTGCAGTTGCAACTTGCGAAGAAACTGATGAGTCTTCTACTGTTACCACAGAAGAAACTCAAGCAGCTTCAGAAACTGAAGCTGCTTATGCGGAATATGTGTCGGCAGCAATGGCTGCAGACAATGAAAACAACCCATCTACTGCCAATAAAGCAGTAGATGAATTCGTATTACAGCGCCAAGCTGTAATACGCTATGTAAAAGACGCGCTTGCTTCCGCTTTTGACAAGCAGAAGCAGAATGCAGATAAAAACGGAAGGAAAAACACAAATTCCTTTCAAAAAGGTGAATTAGTTATGTTATCTACAACTAATTTGCCTACACATGCAATTAGCAACTTCCCTACACGGAAGTTGCTCCCTAAGTTCATTGGACCCTTTAAGGTCCAAAGTGTTAAGGGGAATGCCTACACTTTAGACATTCCCGCGGCCATGCGCCTCCATCCAACGTTTTACGTTGGGAGGCTCAAGCCGTACCGATCGTCTACGTCTTCGGACGAGACGCATCGCCACGGCGAATGCCGTGCTTCTTCAAGTCTCCCAAGAGAGACTTGTAATCGGTCTCCAACCGATTGTGAGAAGTCTGGAGAGTTTCCATCTCCGACTTTTGTCGATCGATCTCCGACTTTAGTCGATCAATCTCGACCAGCAGAAGATCATTCTTCTTCTGCATCACGAGATGCGCGTTCAGAATGTCGCGAATCTCGTCCCGATGACAACGATAAGTTTTCATCGAGTGGCACATGTCCTCGCTCAAGGCGTTACAGTGCTTCTCAAGCTTGCGGAGCTGGTAACCATGCTCCGCAACAACAACGCCGAGGGAATTATCAACCCCCGCCGCCCCTGATTGACAGTCAGGGGAACAAGCGTTACATTCTCGAGCGCTTACTATCGAAGCGCTCGGTTCCCTATAAGAAGGGGCAGCGTACCGAGTACCTGGTACGCTGGTTGGGATATTCCCAAGAGTTTGACTCTTGGGAACCGATTGAGGTGCTAAGGGCGGATGCCCCTGACCTCCTGCGTGAGTTTGAGAAGGATACTTCTCCTCAAACTCAAAAGAAGCGTCAACACTAGGTGTTGATGCTGGCGGCACATCAACACTAGGTGTTGGTGGCTGCAAAGCTTCGGTACTAGGTACCGATGCTTTAAGAGCATCGATGAGGCTCTTAACACTAGCGGGTACTGAGAAACCTCGGTACCCTCTTAGCTCCTTTTCAGTTAGACGAGGAGCTCCCGTGGGACAACACGGACACTTCATGTTAGAAGGAACTCCGCAAGAGAGTCCCTCTCTAATGCAAGTAAAATGGATAAACTCCATTTTACCTGAGCGTGAGTGCTTTAAGAAGCGCTCGCGGTTTATGTGAATTTTCTTCACGTAATCGTCGGGACCTTTGTTGTAATTCTCAACAAAGGCATTCCAACTCTGCGTAAGGGCGTCTTTATCGTCCCTATTCTTTCGCGACCCTTTCCGGTTCGTGTAATAACGAGCCTGAAAGAAAAGGTCGATGAAGTACCGACGTCTATCGTCGGTACTACGATCAAAATGATGATTGCGAAGGTCTTCGCAATCATCAAGCGCATTAATGTCAAATAATGGATATTGACAATCGCGCTTGGTGTGCCCACCACTTCCGAGGGCAAGCGTCCATGCTGGGGTCCAAAACCCCACTTTGTACGGAACATGGCGTTCCATACGACATGGTGATTCAGAAGCAGCGTAAGCCGCTTCTGCGCGTTGTTTCTTGGCAGGTGGAGCACCACCTGCCACCTCAAAGTCGTCTTCGCTACGACCTGGCGAATGACGAGGACCAGGAGGAGCTCTACGCTCCTCATACCACCGTTTCATGGAGTTGTCGCTGTCGTAATCGACGGCGTCAGACTCTACTTCGCCATCACTTAACGGCGAAGCAATTTTAGCGGGCTTAACCTCGCTAGAATCGTTGGCAGGGACGGTATCGTCCTCGCCCTCCTTCTCGGAGTCAGATGACTCTCCGAAGAGGTCATTGAACTTTGTCTTGGACACCCGCCTTGCGGCAGGTGGAGACACGGAAGATATTGCATTCGCGACATCTTCCCGCCCTCTCTTAGACACTGCTTCCGCAGCGTCTACTACGAGAGACAAGGGGTCTCTCGGCTTTGTCTTTCGCTTCGACGCTACACCCGGAGCGTCGGCATTCGATGACACCTCCGCACGTGATGCAGAGGTGAAGGATGTCTTTGCAGTGTCGGCAGCGCCCGTAAGAGCGCCGCTGCGTTTGCTGACCATTTGTTTTCTTATGATCAAAAATGAGTTATAACAGAAAATCGTTATGACCAACAAGTGCCACCATTCGATTGGCCAATATTACACTATATTATTGGCCAACCAGCTTGAGTGGGGGGTGATGTAATGGGGTGCCATTACATAAGTGATATTTAAGTAGAAATATCACAGTTCAATTTCAGACTTAATACCTGAAAGCGAATATTGGATTATAAGTTGTTATAATCCATCCTGAGAACAGATTCTGATATTATTATCGAATCTAACAAGTAATCTAATGATAAAGATATCATTAGATCAGTTTATACTACATGTTACTATGATTAGTCTAGGTCTAATTATACTAGTTAGCTCTTAACCATTCATAAATAAATTCACTCTTAAACTTACCTTCTTAGTACTAAGTAGGCTTAGGTATATATATTATATATATACTTAAGTGATAGATTAATTAATACACTAATTAGTCCCTATTAAAGTTGATCTAAGGTAAACTAAGGAAGACCAAATTTACATTTGATCCTACACAAATTGCACGTTTTCTCACTGCAATCTTACAGTGTAAGCCGCGTAACAGTAGCCCTGTTACATCTACGCTCCTAATCGTAATCGACAGCGTCAGAACCGACCTCGCCATCACTTAAAGGCGAAGCAATTCTAGCGAACTTACACTCGCTAGACTCCTTGCGGAGGACGGTGACATCCTCACCCTCTTCCTCGGAGTCAGATGACTCTCCGAAGACAGACGAACACTTCTTCGCCACCCGCCCGACGGCAGGTGAAAGTGCGAAAGATATCTTCTCGCCCTCTTTTAGACACTACTTCTGCAGCGTCTACTACGAAAGACAATGGGTCTCTCGGCTTATTCTTCGACGCTATATTAGTAAATTCGACATGCGATGTTGGCACCGCTGCACGTGATGCAGAGGTGGAGGCTGCGTTAGCAGTATCGCTGCGCCTAAGAGCCCGCGCGTTTCTCGACCATTGATTTATGTGTCTTAGTTGTTATCACCACAATATCTTATGACCAACAACTGCCCCATTCGATTGCCAATTACACTATATTATTGGCCAACCACCTTAAGTGGGGTTACCATTACATAATTATATTTAAGTTGAAATATAACAGTTCAAATTCAGACTTACTGTCTGAAATGCAAATATTGGATTATAAGTTGTTATAATCCACCCTGAGAACAGATTCTGATATAATTATCGAATCCAAAAAGAGATCAAATAATAAGAGTATTATTAGATCAGCTTTACATTACATGTTACTGTGATTAGTCTAGGTCTAATTATACTAGTTAGCTCTTAAACACTCATAAATATATTCACTCTTAATAGACACGTGGCTTAGTTATATATTTATATATATAACTAAGAGATTATTTGGTTAATTAAATAGTCTACTCTAAAGTTTATCTTGCTTAAACTATACAGAGCCAAATTACATTTGGTTCTGGCCAATTGAACGCTTCCTCACTTGCAATTAAATAGTGTGTGCCTGTAACAGCTAGCCTGTTACAGCTGTTGTTTCTCCATGTGACCCCTGATATTATCGGTGTGGTCGGACGAAAACGTCTTCGTGTTCCTCGTTTTTGCGCGCTTCTTGCTCGAGAGAAACATAGCAAAGGCGGACCCTTCTTCTTTCGATTCGCGACCGAACACTCGGCAAAACTGGCAAGAAGCATGAAGTACTTGATTGTCATTCCCTCGAAGAGGTTTTAGCCCAAAGGTGAGCTCATACTTGTCCAGCCATTTGTATCACTCGTTATGCGCGGTAAGTTTCGTCTGACAAAGTTCCGAATTGACATCCCGAGAAGCCTTTCGAGGTGAAGACACTGCTTGATTTTAAAATTCTTGAGAAATCTTTTCGGAGGATGAAGCTGCTAGCTTTGCAATGCGTCATCAGCTGGAGGACTGTTATGTCATCTCCGAGGATGAATTCTAAAAGTGATGTCCAGTGAGATGGTCTCTAGATGCATTTCTGGGATAAATTGCTGAATTTTATTCGACCTAAAATGGGGTGAGCCTAGAGCGCACCAAACCAAATTCTGCAGAGCATCCAATCCTGTGCACCCAGTAAGGATATGTTTATCTTTATTGTAAATATACTCAGGAAACATCACTTTAGCTTAACGTGCTGGCCAACACTATTTTACTTTTCTGGCAAGTATGTGACCACTGCCACTTTACATAGCCACTTTCGTGACGTCGTGATTTTTGCTTGAGTGAAACGTGTGTCTCAAAACCTGTTTCGTCTTCGAGCGTCTAATCACCACTGAGCAGATACTCGCCTCAGACATAAAGACGCGACTTAAGTTAGATGGCACTGACATCTGCGAGGCTCGTTTGCTCCAACCACGACAGTTGTTGCATGTGAGAGAGTACCTCGATTACTCGAGCGGGTGGACGCTGGGACGTGCGGCTGCTTCTGGCATGAAATATCTGGTGCAGCATTTAGCGTTGAAGTCTCCCATAACGCCTCAGGATGCTAGCAACTTGCTGATCATGGATTTCGTGGCCTGCAACGGCCACCTCGACATTCTCATGTGGTTGCACAACACGAAACAGTTGAAGGGCTGTTCGAAGCGCACCATGGATGGCGCAGCCAAGAACGGCCATCATAAAAAACAGTACAGTGGTTACTATAAAGTCGAAGCGAGGGCTGCACCACCAAGGTCATGTACTACGCCGCTAGCAGCGTCCACCTCCCGATTGTTCAATGGTTGAATCATCGCCACTCAGAAGGGACCAGAACTCGCGCCATGGATTAGGCAGCGCAAATTGACATTTACTTGTACTGCAGTGGTTGCACGAGAATCACTCGGAAGGATGCACACCATGTGCTGTAAACTACGCGGCCGCGGAGGGCCACTTACATATTGTGCGCTGGCTATGCAAGGCCCGCGAAGTAGAGTGTTCGTCCACTGCTTTTGCTAACGCTGCGCGTGGTGGACACTTTGAGATTCGGAACTATCCGATTCATCATTTCCCGGAGTTTTTTTCAAAGCGTTGGTACTAATATGGTACATGCCGCCATTTCCAACGACCAAGCAGCGGTTCTGACGTGACTCATTGCCACGCTTCCTGTGAAGTCGCTAAAGTGCGAGGAAGTTGCAGGATCTTGGATAGACGTTGTTTCCGAGAACGGCCAGGTGGGCATTCTGAAGTGGTTTCATAATTACACCACTGAGCTGCCCATGAGCGTTGACGGACATCTGGCTACCTGTATCTGCCCGGCTATTGAAAAGGCAGCTCGTAACGGACACAATGAGGTGCTTATCTATCTTCATAAGAACAACCTGGTGAATATTTCTGTGGCATCCGATGCTATGAACGCGCTGGTGGCTGCAATCGAAGGTGGCCACCGAGATTCCGTTGAATGCTTGGTGAAGCGTTTCTGCAGGCTATATGAGCAATGCTCATTCACATCGACCATAGGTATGAATACTGCAAGTGCCAACGGTCATGTGGATATTTTACAGTTCCTGCGATTTTTATTTGTAACTAGTAAAATTAAAATGATGGATGAAGTAAGAAGATTAATTACGAAACAAAAAATGATTGGCTATGAGATTTTGATGTTAAATTAAACACGATCAGTTCCCAAGTGACCACCCAGGAAGGTGTATTGAGGGGGTCGAACCGAACGCGGTGCGGCTGGCAGGGTTGTCGCCTTCTCGAAGGTTAAATCCCCCCTTGGGCCTCCAGGTTTGTACGCTTTTTATCTATTCTAACTAACCCACAAATTTTGATAGCTCAGTGGAAGAGCCCCCCGCAAGGGGGGGCCGTGGGCTCGATTCCCACCCAAGTTATATTTTAAGTATTTGAGCAGATAACACGAAAGCAGATGGGAAGATTACGCAGCGAGGAAGTGGAATTTGAATAGAAGCGAAGGACCATGATGTTGCCCACGCTTGCGCTTTTTCACTCATTGAAAAAAACTGATCGAAATTTAAGTGGCTGTCATCAAGTATTACGTATGAAGTGAGCAATTCAAAACACACATGGCTATCTTCTCAAGGCGAACCTTCCTTGAAGGGCAAGTAACGATCGAATTCATGAAGGTCCTCCTCTTGTCCGCCAGAAATGCACGTTGTGGGATACTGTTCCGCGAGGTGGGGAACAGCTACGGATGGGGAAATAGACTGGATATTGTGAGTGATGATAGATTGGTCTATACGATAGCATGCACGTCTTGCGAACGTGCTTCCCCTTGAGTCAAAATGCCGCGACTCCCCACTATCCCACGATTTGTCCAATAAATTTGTTTGGTTTGGATGCACCCGCTGGAAGTGTATATTTATCCGAGGAATGATCCGTTGTAATGGCCAGTATCGACGGCGCGGCTGCAACTTGAATAGAATTTTTCGCTGCTCTCTCAGGGTGCCGAAGCGGACAGGTTGTAACGTTGTGGCGGACATACTGTTGGCATCCGCTACATTTCTTCAGACCTCTTACTTTAGCAACTCTCTTTGCGGTGTTCTCAAAAGACGATGGAATTCATTTGCTGGAAGGATTAACAACTTGTGGTGGTAAAACGCGGGCGACTGTGGTGTTGTCCTTCGGGCGAAACGTTTTGTCCAGAACCAGTGAGCGTTAATTAGTGTGGGATTCAAACGCGCCTCTGCACCTTTTTCCTTTAGCAGCTGATAGATCACATGCTGACAAGGTAATCCCATGTTTGAGAAATGATTTCCGTCGCAACGTTCCGGCGCACGATAGGGGTCTTGACTTTCTCTACCAGTGCGCTCTCGTGCTAATTCATATTCCTTGTTCAATGCTCGCAATGCCACGCTAAATATCTTTTAACGAGGTCATTAAAAATGGTGACAATCATTGGGAATAAACATGAGATCTCGGATCAGCTTCCCCGATATTTTTTTCCAGTTGCTGGACGCATAATCGCTTTATCACCAAATAGACAGAGAACAATGACTTCCGCGACGAACCTAGCTTTCGCTTCAGACATGCATGAGCACCTTCACACCTCGAGGTAGTGATTTGTCCTAAATGTAGGACACCCGTCAGCCATGCAGCGCAGAACTTTTCCTTGAACGGGAACCAAATATTTAAAACATAATCAGCACAAGCTGCAGGAATGGAACGCTTTGTTTCTGATTATAATTGATCAAATAGTGTTTTGGAAAACGTACGCAGACAGGGCTGTGATTTTTTTTGGAAATCTTTCCAGCTCCACATCGTCTCGCCACACCGCTGAGCGGTCATTACCTCTTCTAGAGACGGAAAGACTCCTTCGTGTTTGGCTCGAATGTTTGCAAGAATGTGCCAGAAGTACCAGATTTGCCTCGCGCTAGAAAATACAGTGGCCACAGCGTTGGTAAGTGCTTGGTCGGCATCTGTGATTACTGCCTCAGCGTCGACGATAATACCCATCTTCTTAAAGGATTCCAAAATCCATATCAAGTCTACCTCCTTTGCGGTTTGCATGAAGCAGTATCCAAGTGTATAGGTAGGTGTGGTATTCGACGAGCAAACAATGTGCAATAGTCCGATATTGTGCTTATTTGTACGATATGTCTCATCCATATGCACCACCATCGTCTTTCCCTCAATCTTGCGTAACTTAGGAATGGTTTCTGGAACTAGAATGAGATGAGTCAACTTGCCGTCGTCGATCTGCCTAATCAGAAATCGGGCGTCGTCCTTCTGTAGTTGCGCAAACAGCGCCCCCATTTCGTCCTTCCCCGCGCGGGGACGTCTTTTTTCTTTCTGTTTCAAGTTGGTGATGTCTTTTTCGATCAATTTGCACTTTGATCCGAACTTGAGTTTCATGGCTTCTATAATCTGAATCGGCTTTTGATCTACTTTGATGAGATTCATAGCATATTCCAGCTGCTCAGGAGTGCACTGTCGGGCATTGGGATCGGCGGATATATCAAAGCTAGACGGAAGATGGAAAAGGTGTCATAACTAGTTTGTGCGCCCCCGAATTAGTTACGACAACTTTTCCATCTTCGCCTTGTCTAAGTTGCGCTTGCCACTTGCAATTAGTTAGCCGCGAACCATTCAGGCGGCGGCGGGTTTCAGCGGATGGGCCACGGTCACTTTTCTTCCCCCACAGAGACACTTGAGATAACGAATCACCTTTCAATTTTTTTCCCTGTGTTGAGTTTCCTCTTTTTAACCGCGAATCCGCGCTCGTGACAAGCGTCACGTAGCGTTTGGAGTCCTTCGTCAATTGAGCTGAATTCCTGACCTTCAAACAAATCGTGTGGATATTCAGCATTGGTATCGAGCACCAGCGGACCGATGTTCACTTTGTCTTCAAATTTATCGCCCTCGAGTCTGTATTTATTATTTAGGTCTGGAGATACGCCTTTGGCCTCCTCAATTTCGTAGTAGTCGGGGAAACGATCTTCTTCCGAGGAACTATTCAGTTGCGCGGCAGTTTGATCGATCATGGGTGATACTTCCTATATAAGGCCGCGCCTACAGTTAAGCCTGTCCAGGAATATAAGGCCGAATTGGTTTTAAGAACGATTTTATATATAAATTCAAAGATACTCCGCTAAGGTCCGATTTTTGGCTCAATTAAAAAGGCAAATAAGTGCGATGGTTTGCGCGAGCGGCGCGACGAATTCCGCATCAACGCGTTAGTTTTGGTCACTGCGACCACGACGACCGCGCTCGCGCAATCGTTAATTGTACCTACCTTCAGCTTGGCGCGGGCTCATGCCCATAAACGACGTATCTAGCGCTGAGAAAGTCAAATATTAGAGTAAGATCCTTGATCACACCCTTAGACAGCAGAAATATTACGCATTTTTAGAACATATAAGCGAGTACCTTCTTGCTCTAGGCCGCTGCCAAGTATCTGCAGTGCTTGCGGTGTCTCGGATCCGTCTGCGTCATTTTGAGAGCTCGGACCCCATGGAGTGTCCGACTTTAAAGGCCATATCTCGAAAACCGCTGAGCCGTTTTGAATAAAACAAAAACACCTCCAATCAGCACGGACTAAGAACTCAAAACGTCCAATCAGCTAGCCTCAGATAACCCCTCTCTGAGGAAGTATATCTTTATCTTTACAATAAAGATAAACCTACCCCTACTGGGTGATGTTTGGTTTGGTTTGGTCTAACCCCCTAAAATGCTGTTTTCAACACTAAGGTTTTTTAATAAGGATATTTAGCTCTTTTCGTAACACACATCCTAGTTTGCAGAAGCCTGGTAATTATAGTCCTCATTTGACAACCAAAATTCACAACATGGGCGCGGCGAGTTCGTCGCCTGCTAGTTCGAGTGCAGTGGATCAAATCTTTGCATCCAGTCCAGAGAAATCCGCATTTGAAAAAATTATCAGTGAGACACCTGTTTCGTGCGAAGATGCCGCCTATGACACGGTGCTGTCATCGCCCAAGCCGCTCTCTCAACTCTCACAGACCCAAGTAGATCTATTGACGCGCGAATATGGCGAGACATTAGGTAAGTGTGACTCCTTGATATTGCGATGCAATCAATATATCTTTTGCAGTAAATCACTTGTGTTGAGAGTTTTGGATCGAGACTAATTGGCCCTTTGACAGCTCCGAACAGTCTTCAATCAGGGAATTTCCGCGTCTTGCTTCACTATGTGATCCATTTGCTGCCATTGAGCTGTCAAGCCGCCAATATGAAGATAAAAGAAGTGGCAGCAATGGCACCAGTTGCTGGCCAGACGAGTACGGACTTGCACCGAGCTGTGAACGCATTGTTTCTGGTTCGGCAGTTTACGATGCGCTTTGTCGAGAGGAGCGACGAGATTTCCTTGTTATCTCACTTTGACGGCCAAGGAATGACGGATTTTACTAGATTGGAACCTCAATCAAGGCGTGAGTACGAGTTATTGAGTCCTACTGTCGCTTGTAACTACTCCTTACTGACATGAGGGTCACAGATAGCTTGTCGATTCAGATAACAACGGAGGACGCTACAAAAAGCAGCAGAAATATCATCAGATCCGGAACATCATCTGAGAATCTTGCGACTCGCTTGTTGGATACATTGGTCACTACACTTATCGAGTTTCCACCCAAGTACGCAATCCGAAAGTTGTGAAAGTTTGGAAAAGATCTAACACTTTTGTCGTTCTGTGGGTTCCTTACAGCGAGAAAACGTATGACTTGCATGTGGAAATAATGAACACGCTCTTGGTGCTCTTATCTCCGGTAGTATACCCACGAGATCATTCCAAGCAAGCCAATGACTTACTTTCGCACAATCCGTTCCTTCACATGCTGATAACGTCTGCACTACCTGATGGCGAGAAATCGTATTGGGCTCACGGTGTTGTTTGCCGCTTGCTGCGGAATTACAGCGAACAACTTCAAGCCACTGGACACAGCTTGCTTACAAATACGACAGTCATTGGTCTACAAAAAGCTCGAGAAATGTCACTTGTTAATATGTCGGAACTCTCTGACCAGGAAGACGAGCACGAACCGTTTTCCTATTTCACGTTAGAAGGCGTTGGCTCCATCGCAGGTTCGTATGACGGGCTGTGTTTTTTTGTAAAGTTTCTATCGACTAATTGCGTGGATTATGAACCCTATAGCATCGATTTTTCGTTTCCCATGGAGCTTCATTCGGTATTTTACCACTCGTGAAGGTACAACAAGTCCGCTAGCGGATCGAAGTATCCTAATACTGTTGGTGTTGCTCCAAAGTTGTCGAGATAGTGACTCCGTGGTAACGTCTAATCCATTTAGAGCCGCTTTTTGTGGTATCGGAGACGGTTCAGACTTGAACAATGCACACTTGGAGATAAAAGAAGACACTCGAGCTCATTCTATGCAGCATGATGAGCCCTTTTCCAGCTCAAGTGACGAGAATTTAGAGATTTCGTACGCGAAATTGTTTCAAGTCCTTGGAAGTCACGCAACCTATGAAACGAGTCATCTCATGTTGTACACGCTCTTGTATTCAAACCCGATGATGGCAGAAGCTGCAGGGAACGAAGTCAACATGGAACGTTTGGTGTTGCCGTTGTTGGAAACGCTGTACCGTGCACAATCTGTTGAGCCCACTCGTTTGTATATGCTGGTGATTGTCTTGCTGACGTTCACACAGGACGCTGCGTTTGTTCAGACGGCACATACGCGGTACATCATGCCCTATGTTTCCTGGTATCGCGAGCATTACATGCTTGATGTGTCGCTAGGCAGTCTCATGATAATCATCTTTACACGGCTCATTTTCCGCAACATTACCCGCTTCCAGGACAGTTTTCTTCACTTGAATGCGTTTGCAGCGCTATCGAATCTTGCCCGCTCGGCCGAGAATTTGCACGTGTTTGCTGCTCAAGGGATTGTGGGATTGATCGACATGCTGGCGAAGAATGAAGCAAAACTAGTGACACAAATGAAGGGTATGAACACGAGTGAAGAAAATGATGAGATAGCACAAAAACGATTAGCCTACGTTGAGTTTATCCGGTTGCTGCTGGGTGTCGTGTCCTCCTGTCTCAAGACAGAGCTCTTGCCCCGCAATCCCCAACTGATCTATTCACTATTGCATCGTGGCGAGATGTTTGCAGCCTTGCAGCAGCATTCAGAATTCGCCGAGTACGTTCATAATGGCCCAGTATGGAGCACCTTGGCGCGGTTTCAGGCACTTGTTGATGCCAAGACTTCGTCAAACGACGTGCTAGACGCGGAAAGGGTCTTAGAAATCATTCATGGCGAATGTGTTGGTCTTTTAGCAGCGTCTAGTGCTGGGGTCAGGACAGCAGCAAGTATCAAGTCGTCGATCGATGAAGATGATGCGAGCTATCGATACGAAGAGGAGACGGACCCGGAACAGTTTTTTATACCGTACATTTGGAAGCTCATTCAGGAACAGACACCCGAGTTCTGCTGGAAAATGGACAAGATTACGCTTTTCGTTCCAAGCGGCAATCGAGCTTACTGACAGATTAAATATGTATCAATACAGTTTAAATTTAAAAGCAAACGAGCCTTTGTGGCTAGCGAGACTTGTTTGTGGTTAAAATTGCTCTAATACTGTGCAAGAGCGTCACTTGCGCACCGTTGCGATCATGCGCTCTGCAAACGATGGCAGCACGAAAGCAGCCTCGTGAATCTTAGGATTGTAATAGCGTAACGTCTGTTCCATCTTGGCATCGGGGGAGCGCTTTGGTTTAGTCAACACGCCCTCACTTTCGTCAAGTGAGCACATGATAAAGCCAATCTGACCCGACGGGTACGTCGGAATAGTCGTGTACGAGTAGTTAACTGACGGGAAAAGGTTCTGGCACCGCTGCATTACGTCTACAATGAGATCGAGATGGAGCCAGAGACATTCCCCCTGGGTACAGATAATTCCATCCGGAGATAGCGATTTCTTCATACTTTCGTAAAATTCGGCACGATAAAGTACTTCAGCAGGTCCAACAGGGTCCGAAGAGTCGACAATTACGACGTCAAACTTGTCACTAGTGTTGTCACGTAGATAAACAGCCGCATCGGCATGAAGCAACGTCACTCGTGGGTCATCAAACGCTGTCGCCACTGTATCTTTAAAGAATTTCTTAGCAACGTCACACACCATTGAGTCGATTTCACACATGACAATTTCCTGAACACACTCGTGCTTGGTCACTTCACGTAATACGCCACCATCTCCACCTCCTACAATAAGCACACGCTTTGGTTCTTGATGGGCAAACATGGGGAGATGCGTAATCATTTCCTGATATGCGAATTCATCACGTTCGGTGAGTTGAATCACTCCATCTAGCACAAGTACATTGCCATAAGTAGCGGACTTGAACACGAGCACGTCTTGAAAGTCCGATTTGCCTTGAAAAAGCACTTGTTCCATCTCGAGAGAAAACTTTTGGCCAGGCCACATGGTTTCCGTCTCGCTAAACCATTGCTTGGTGCTGTCGGGAGTGGCCATGGTGGAGACTGCTCTTAACGTATTTGACAAAAGCTTTTGTGGCAATGACGAGCGCTGGGAAATAGAAATAGCGAATCGACACAACAGTGAAATCTTGAGTCAAAACTCTGTGAAAGTGAATGGCTGCAACAGCAAACGGATAGGGGAGATGAGACACTGAACGAGGGACGTCGAGGTCCTCTCTCCTCCGCTAGATGAACAGACTTGAAATACGACGTCGCCTTGCCCAGGAATGTGACTTCAGTTTAGAAATCCACCACACAACGTGTACACAAATTTCATTTTGACATGCCGCGCTATTATTGCGACTATTGCGACACCTACCTCACACACGACTCGGTGCGTAACTCTCACCGCACTGCTTCTCTACCCTATTATTTGCTTGCTTCATTTACATCTTCAATTTTTCTTTCGTTCTGTACTATATTTACTACAGCAAGCTGGTCGCAAGCAACACAACCGCGGCTGGAAACATCGCGAGAATGTCAAACTTTATTACGAACAATTCTTGGCTGGCCAGGGTGTCGTAATGACGCGTACGATTATTTGACTAATACTTAGTGGTGTGCAAATGTATTAATAGTATTTTTGTTGCTGTAGCTGGCGAGTGGTTACGTGGACCGACCCCAGCTGGTTCGTTACCTCCTCGACCTGGTGGACCACCCGGTATTGGGATGCCCGGTGGCTACCCACCTCGTGCTGGTCCACCTCGAGGCATGATGCCTCCTCCAGGAATGCGACCGCCAATGTTTCGAGGTAAGCTATTGGTTGAGCAGAATACCGGTACAATTACTTGAAGCTGACGATAAAGTTTCTTGCATGAATGGCCAGGACCTCCGCGTGGACCTCCACCGTTAGGAGTTATGAGAGGCCCGCCAGGACCAGGAGGCATTAGTGGACCTCCACCTCGATCGATATATGGACCACAGTAAACAAATGATAAAAAGCAGAGATTGATTTCAATTACATCATAGCTCATGGTGTTGTTGTGCTCGCGCCCTTCTTGATGAACATGTTATAGATGACAGCCAAGATTCCAAGCAGTAAAATAAGGCAAATCATGTCCATCATACATTTGTCGGGACCGCGTCCAACCTTCGTCAGTGTATCTTTCATTTTCTTGTTGACGCTTTCCACTACGAAGATAGTGCAGGTCAATAGGGATCAGTGAAACTATATACAACCTTTGACTCTAACCTTCCTACCATGCGCCTGTGTCGTTTCAATACGTTCACCAAGTCCGTCAATCATAATGGTCTGCTGCTGCAGCTCTTCATTCAGCATTCGCGCTTGCATACCAAGTTCTTGAACACCTGTGCCAATTTGCTCGATCATGTTGTCCTATGAGACGAAAGAACGAGATCAAATAAATAACTTCCTTGACAGTCTGTAAGCAATAGCGTGCTACTGACAAAGCGTTGGTCGTTTCGTTGAATATCTGCCAGCATGACTTGTTGATCATTAGTGATCACTTCACGCTCAATGTGGCTATCGCTTCCGACGGCACCGCCCAAGCCACCGAAAACTGGGCCTCCCGGTGCTCCGATAGGTTTCGCCCGGGCCGTAAAGGCTCCGTTTTCAAATGAACCTATGGGTGCAGCAATACCTTCTGTGGCAAATGTAGACCGATAAGCTGGAGAGCGATAAGTGGCAGCTGCAAGCTCTTTAATCCGCTCGTATTCGGCCCAATACTGCGTTACAATATCCTTCCGCATTGCTAGCTCTTCTTGAGAAAATTTGCTCTAAGATTATCATCATTAACAGCATGAAGAGACTTGCAGCTGTCGTACTCTTTCTATAGCCAACTCACCTTTTTCTTTTTCTTTTCAAGTTCATAACTGGCTGTGAGGTCCTTAATGTCGTTACCGGCGAGACGAATCTCTTCTCTGATTTCTTGTTGCCTTCGGATAGCTTCTCGAGGGTGTTTACCTCTCTTGGTCGCCCCCAACTCATTGTCTTGCAGCGTCTAAAGCATGAAACCAAACATTTTTTTGTAGTTAATTTTCCACATTACACTGAAGGGGGGTAGCGCTAGGTTACTTCGTACCATTTTCAGTTGATGCAATCGCTCCCCAATCTTGGTCTTGAGATCGTGGAATTGGTCCCCTTTCTTGCCCTTCTTCTTGTCTTTCCCATCGTCACCCCCCATTTCCTGGTTAATCCTTGACAACTTATCCAGCAGTCCATCGAGCTCACGGTTCATGACAACTGCAACAATATTGTAGCCATTTTGTCACTTCAACATCACCTGACCAATCCAAAGTCATATAGCCATCTAGGAAGAGCGTACCAAAGTAACAAGGTAAACACCCTTTTGCTTCTCCACAAGTCACGCCTTCGCTCAAATGCACTTGTGCTCTTACGCTGTTGACGTCGTTGTCGGCTGCACTTTCCAGTGCCTAAAACGAGCCGCATCGCGTAACTGCTCCAGCACTATTCGATTAAGTACGATTCTGTGTTGATTCGGTGTAGAATCTTGGGACTTTTGCCAAAATAGGGTACTTTTTCAGGTTTGTTACCAAACTAGGACTCAAACGTCACAATAGGGTGCTGTTTGTGAATAAAGTTCAAATGAGGGTCCCCCAAACATGTACAATCTAAAGCACCCTACTTTGGCAAGATAGCAGCTCCAATAACCCTGACTTGGCATTTTTCATGGTACACTGACAGTTGCATCAACGAACGCGCTTGAGAGCGCGCGGTTGATTTTGGTTGTGTGTGTTTTTGCCGCTCGATTGTCCAACGGGACGAGCCAAACGATGCAGTTGATCCTTGTCTCCAGCGTCATTTTCCTCCTTGGCAAGTTGGTGACATCGGAACATGCAAATTCGTTCATTTCGTCGCGATCGGGCTTACGGCCATGGGTGGACGTCAATACACCAGCTTCAGCGTACACTTTGACGTCCTCGCGTGGCAACATGTGGACGTTGGTCATGAGCGACGAGTTTAACGTGCCTGGACGAAACTTTGCGCCTGGATTCGACCATATGTAGACAGCATTGGAAATGCCGGATGGCGTCAACGCTGCTTTGGAGTATTATAGTATCAATATGACGAGTACAGCGACGGAAACCGACGGTCGTGGTGTGTTCCAGATCAAAATGACCGAAGGAGAGGAAATCACGTACCGTGTATGGAACAATTACGCGAAACAGGCCCAGTTTGAAACGCATACCATGTATTATCGAGCGGGGTGGTCTAGTTGTGGAACAAATTTTGTTTCCAAGGCGGTCGCGTGGAAGTTGTCGAGCAATTACCAGCTGTTCTAAGCTCTCGGAATCCAGATACTGGAGGAAATCGCAATGATCGCGTCAAAACGATGGCGTTTTATCCGGCGTGGCCCGGCATTTGGTTGCTCGGGAACTTGGGTCGTGCGATCTTTTCACAATTCACGACTCGCATGTGGCCATGGAGTTACAATGAATGCAACCCCGCGTTGAAAAGCAGTCAACGGATCAGTACGTGTGACGGTCGACCAGGCTATGGCTTGAATCCGTATCAAGGACGAGGAGCTCCAGAGATTGATCACTTGGAAGAAGGTGGCACGGTGATTTCGGCGAGAATTCAATTGGCGCCAGGAATGCCCGCGGGCTTTCGCAAGTTTCCGCCCACGAAACGACGTCGGGTCGTTCTGTGTCTATAGTGGCACGTGCCAGACAAGTGGGGCGAATTTTCCAGGCATTCCAGCGCAAACCTATGCTGCACGCGCACAAGAGCTGGTATCAAGCTCTCCGGTATGCTCCCAATACGTTTTGTACGCCTATGGAGTCGATACGTTTTGTACGCCTATGCAGGATCGAGACGTTGTAATGGCAAATTTGAAGTTAGGTATTACGAGTAACACGTGTCACGGGGTGAATACGTGTCCTGCCTCGGGCGATGGGTATGTGGTGGAGCCGATTTCCAAATCCAGAACGGAAGTCTTGGGTGGAATTCGGATACCCACTATCCAGGACGACCAACTATCGGAGGGGGTATTCCGTTGATCCTGATCGCCATCAGGATTGGATGAATCATCACTATAATGACTGATCCGATCCTCCCGGTCGTCATGTACGATAGAATCCATGCTTAACTTCATCTCACCTTGTGTACCCATTGATCTGCGGTGTTACACTCACTCAGGTGGACTCTTAGATGAAAAAAGTGATCTGAATCAGGTCGGAGGGGATGACCTTCTCGAGACGGGGGTGTCCTCGGGTGGGAATCTTCACCAGAGAACGAGTCAGGGTCGATACTTAGTTTAAGTACTGATCGGGAAAGTTCGTCCGATCAGGCCAGCAATAAAAACGAGAGATAGCGAGTGACCACGAAAACCACGATAAAACCACGATATTCCACAGTAAACACAAATGTTATCTCCACGAAACCTTTCCAATTGATATAACGTGTTCAAAACACGTGCGCGTGAGGGGTGAGGGCTGAAAACCTAAAAAAACCGTCGGGGGCCTTCCGGTAAGCCAAAATGCGTCTATGCGCGTCTAAACCGGGAATTAAGTTGAGCTACAAGGGCCTAGTTAGCCCTGTACTCCCAATGACCGCGACACGTGGCGGAGCGACTCATTGCTTAGGGGTAAATTCAATCCTGTTATTATATATGCAAAATCCTATACCTAGTGTACCGTACACCAACCCATGTGACCTACCTCATACTTCGATCCTGTTCGTTTCGTCGCACGGTTGCGCCAGTACCACCTTACACATCTTTGTCGCACCTTCAACCTGATCCGTTCCACTTCTGGACTGATCACGGTCAAACTCTATGGCAGTCTTCAACTATCCTGATTCCTCGAAAGGCAGCCTGGAACTAGTTCGGGATCCGTCTCCCAGACCGAAGTAGGTGCTGCAACATCTTGGTGCAACATCATCAGCAACATCACTTCACATGAAATTTACGGAAAATAACTTACACTGTGGTCTCGTACTTAGTCTTAGTCATACACGTATTATAAGTTAAACTCACTGTGGTTGGTTTGTAGCTGAGCCTGCGTTCGTATTCATCCGCGTGGGACTGCACGTGCAGGTACTAGTGTGTGGATGACCATTTGTACACAAAGCTAAAACACACGCAACAAGTTCTTGTCATGAAAGAGGTGCACGACCGCGAGCTAGAAAAGCTGGGTATACAGCCTTCGGTCGCAAGAAGATGCAAGTTTTCGTGCAGGTGCTGTACTCTTAAAGGGATATATTCATTTATGACGCTTTAATTGGTGACAGAATAATCGCAAGAATGGTACATGACGGCAGCCAAGATGATTCAGGTGTGATCGGTACAAACAATACATGTGGTGTAGCGAGCTGACAACACTACATTTATTATGAATAGAGTGGCATGAATTCGTTGAGATTATCGCCGGATGGGAGGCCGAGCGCCAGCTACATGCTGACAAAGTAGTGAAGTCGTAGTCAAAATTTAGTGAACGATTTGGTCTTCCTTAGTGAAGCAACTTTCCTTCTAGAGTACTCACCTTATTTATAGGCAGAAAACAGAAAGAAGCAGAACCTGTTGATGGCAAGAACTCTGGTAAAAGCGACACGATTGATGAAAAAGATAATGAGCAGAAAAGGAGATACGAGCATCCACTGCAGCGGGGGTACCCCCACCCAGGTCAAAGATCTGCACGTTACCTTTTGTCGACCCGTGGGCAATAGCGGTGGCCGTAAGTTCGTTGATGATATGAATTTGCGAGCAATGAGACCTGGCGTGGAACACCGGAACGTTGACACTGTGTCCACCTGGTATGGTGTTTACGCTCTAAGTTATATTTTACAGTAAAATATCTCCACCTCCGAAGATATAGTTGCGTCTCTATTTTGTGTGGACCACATCGATATTTATGTTGACTGTGTGTTGCGTAATCGAGTTTAATGTTGCGCGTATGTAGCCTGATGGGCGATGTTGCGAGAGATGGTGCGCTAAGCCCGTCTCCCTGAATGTTGCAGTAAGGGGCACCCTCCCAGACACTGTTCGCCCCATACCAAACCCATCTTAACTGCAAACTCCGTCTCTTTCCATACCTGGAAACTGATTTGGGGCTGATCTTGGATCATGATCAGCACAGCGATCAGCACAGTGATCAGGGCGATCAGTCCCAGATCAATTCAAAACACTTCAGGGTCATCACAACATCGACATTGCCAGTTCACTCAACCGTATCTTTGACCTTCATTGCGTGTTAGACCGCAAGGGTCGAACCGACTCAGCACTTCTCTTGAAACTGAGCCTGATCAGACCTCTTTACGCTGATTCTGGATGAATGCATCAAGTCTCGTCGCTTGCCTCAGTTTTTTTTGGTAAGGCTCATACGGCTCACCACTTCACATATCCAGTTTTGTCCTGTACCCGATCTTCACATTCTTGGGCGGAGTTAAGTGACTCGGGTGATCAGATCTATATTTCTGTATCCCATTCAACTTCAACATATGTACCCACTCCGATGACCGGGTTCTGCTGTTCCTGACATATCGCACCGTCATTGATGCTGCACATCAGGTTTGTCTCGGCTGATCTAGTCTTGCACGTTCACGTGAACTCCACCCAGCATCCAGTATCCCGATCGGACCGTGACATTCGCTAATCCATTAATATCTGGGACCAGGCGTAATAACGGTATCCTCTTATCCCTTCACATTTACAACAGCCCGTTGTCAACCCTATTTCATCATGTACGAAATCAGCCTGTCCCACCCATCAAACGGTCCCATCTTGATGGGTGTTCCCATTGCCACCAATCAACGGATATGTGTGATCCACCTTATTCTTGACTTTTTGTTGGATCGCGTCACCACCACAGCCGCTCCTGAGCCTAACTGCAGCCGCGCAACGACTGCAGTTCGACTCACTCATTTTGAAATCTTCTACTTGGCTGCCATGTCCGATTCGATTCGACCTCCTCTCTCCTTCCCTGCCTCCTCAACTGCCTCTCCAGCCAGCGTCTCACCTCCGGGGCCAAGCTCGTCCAGTCCTGTGACTTCCCCGGCCTCGACCACTGCGAATACCGCGATCACGACCAGCTTCATCTTAGAATCTTGTGGTGAAGCGACTTATGAAATAAGGCAAAGCACTTTCCAAAGGGCGCATTCTGATTGGCGGAAATATGGACCAAGGGTGTAGGCGCCGGATAGTCGCCGCCGAGGAAGTCTACAAGCGGCCAGGCGGCGCCAGGCTGGAATTCGGACCGGCGGGCCTGACAAGGGGCGTGGATAGTCGGACAGGCGGGCTGAGCAGACGGGAGGACTATGGATGTTTGACGGCCGAGGCGCGGATGGCGGACGGCCGAGATGGCGGACGGTTTGTAAGGATGGAGTGAAGGGAGCCTGAAAGAAGATGATTGTTCTAGTGGATGGAGTAGGCACCTGGATCGTATGAGACGCTGCCAAGGAATTGCTAGCGTCAGCGGCCGAGAGGCGCGGATGGGTGGCTATCCGGCCGAGCCGACCGGGTACAATGTACCATTCGTACTGGTACCATATGGGTTCGGTGTACCGGCCGGGTTGGT
>MIQA02004840.1:2014-31395 GCA_001887855.2 Sclerospora graminicola | reverse complement strand
TCGTCTGGGACCCCCGTGGGTGTTCGCGTCTCAGGAAGATTTTCTGAGAGCGACTACACCACAATCTTATCATCCGCCCCTGAGTTTCTCCACTTCGGCCGCTCCGAGCCGTCCCGTTGGCTGTCTAGAGCAACTGGCTGGTTTGGTGGAAGGGACTGGCTCACTCTCGCTGGGTCCTATGGAGACTAGCCGACTGCGGTAGGGGCTCCAGAGCGCAATTTCTGAGTTGGCCTCCTTATGCGAGGCCAATCGGACGCTTCGCGCTTAATCGTTCGACCAGCGGGTCACTATAGGTCGTTTGAAGTGCGATTCTGCTGACTTGGCAACACAACTGTCGGCCTTACGAGTGGATCACGACAAGCTCGCCACCCTTCGCGCTGACAAAGACCGTGACCTGTCAGGCATGAAAAACCGCATCCAGGACCTGATGGCTGAGCGAGATCAATTGTCCACTGATCTTGCCGCCTTGCGTGTCTCGGCGGGACCTTCTGACACTGTTGCCTCGTTGCAGTCGATGGTTCGCTCTTTGTCCATCACCGTTCGTGATCAATGTATGTTCCACCCCCCCCCATCTGTCTCATCCATTGCATGTATATAAATTCGTTTTTTTTTAGATGAGCGCATCGAGGCTGCCGAACATTCGATGGTTGAGATGGTGGACCACCTGCAACTGCTCGAGGACCACCATCGCGACCATGACCAGTTAATCCAGGACAAGATTCGTACCGTTCAGGAAGTGGAGCCTTTGGAAATCGAGACGCATCATATAGACGAGCAGGTCAAACTCCTGGTGAAGCAACTCTCCGATTCTCACATCGGCCGTTCTAGTGTTCAGAAACGGTTGCGTGAGAATCAGAAGGAGGCCGACGATCATCGGCGCGAGCTGAATCTTGCTCGGTTAAATTTGAGACCCTGGAGCTTGAGCTCGGCGCCACGATGATCTGAAGAAGATCGCCCACCAGACGATGGACAGGTGGAATGACCCGAACGCTGGTTCGGGGTCACTCCGGACAGCTTTACGTGGATTCCCCGAGCTGGTCAGTTCCCTCGTTTCAGCTGGCACAAAATCCCGCAAGTCTCTTGGATCAGGTCCGCCATCGCCGACCTTTTCTCTCGCTTCTTCTCCACCGATCGATATGGATGTTGGTCAACCAGCAATCAGCGAACCGGCGGCTCCTGAACCCCCACAATCTAGTCCTCCATCGACTTCGAGACCGATCTCGTCATCCCTGGGTTCGTCAAAACGCAAACGGGCAAGTCATTCAAAGAGGAAAACAGTTCCGGCTAAACGCTCTCGCTTCGTCGCCGACTCTGACGATGATTTGACAGATCTAGACGAGCGAACTCAGACTGCTTTAGCCAAGTCACGCAGCACTGATCGTCGAGCTTCGGTCACGACCTCGCCGGGCCAAGCCTCGCTGACTCAAGCCATCGATTTGCCTGACTCGGACGACGATGGAAAGGGAGAACTGGAAGACAAGCGATCGGCTCCGGCTGCCTCGGGTGATTCCCCGACACTCGATGCGACACCGACCCTTAGACCACCTAACTTCACTGGTGTCTTCATTCCAGCTGCAGATTCCCCAATCAAGCGGGACGACTACAGCTACGATCCAAGTAAGAAGTTTATGGACCCGTATGTCGTTCGACATCGTCGACCGTCGAAAGCCCTGATGGCGAACCGGCAGCCTTGGTGTCCTCGTCAGCTATGGGACCTAACGACTCTAGCCCTCATGATAAGAAGCAAGATCGTTCCTCGTTGTTGGTCTCATCGGCCAAGATGGATTTTTCCGGCCAGGTCGTCGACGCCCAGAAAGAGGACTGGTTACCCCATCTACTCAAAGCTAGAACCATCGAGCTCTTAATCGATTCGAAACCCTGAGAAGTTCTTGCGAAGCCTATGCGCCTGTTGGACTTTCCTGATCGCCCCTGGTTCTGCGCTCTGAAGGGACGTCTGGATTCATTTTGCCGGGACCATGGCCAAGCGATATGGGAGGCCACTCATCACTTCCCGATCACTCCGAGTATGTGCAAGGATGCTTGGCCGGAGTCGTACGTCCATGCTCGCAAGCATCATCGATGCAAAGCTGGAGCTGCTTTGGCCACAATTTGTGACTTCTGGGATCCAGATCGGTGAGTGCGACTTGGACGATTTCCTGTTCCCCGCCATGCTGCATCTGCCTATTCGCCAGGTGGAATCACTAGGTGTTACGGCTGACGGCGGTGAATAGTATCCTGGTCATGGACACCCGACTCCGATCGGCACGTTGCAAGATGTTTTGGACTTCGTCGATCGTCAAGATCCTTGGCAAACCAGTATCGCCTAAGCCCCATGGATCATCCGGCGCTTCAGATCTCCCGTCTACGCGTGAAGTATGGCCCATAGTTATCGTGACAACCAGTTTCATTTCATTCTCTTTTAACCATTAATGCACCGCGATAACTTTCTGATGATTCTTATGTTCAATATCCAAAACTCTATCTCCTGATTCCCAGTGTTGTCTTCATCTTGTGTGTCCAATTGTTCATATGCACGTGAATGTAATTGTCATGAATATATGTATATGCATATCCGTTGACTCCGAACCAGCTCTTTCAACTTGGTCTCGACTTAGCTGGACCATTACCATTGGCTGATCCATCGAGATGTGTCAAACCAGCTCCAGACTACCTTCTTCGTGAGTTTACATAACTCCAAATCGGTTTCGTGTCACCCGATCGCGTTCAAATTCCCCTTGTAAAACTCCACAATTGAGGTCCCATTCATCCACCCATGCTGGATGTCATAACCTTTCCACTAAACCAAGTAATCACAAAGGGCTCGACCAAATGGGGTCCTTTTGCCCGATCGGGTGTCCAGAATTTTCTCAACTTCAAATTCATTTCAATCCAACGTTCATTCCCAACTGTCTTCGGGCAAGACAACCTCATCGAAATCAAACCTTGGCTGATCTTCAAATGACCTGGTTTTTGGGCGATCGGGGTATTCCCGGACCAGTTTCAGCTTCGACAAGTGGACGATCGGGAAAAGATTAACCGAGCGGCATGGTCGCCGATCAATTACAACACACGGAATGGTCCATGCCACAGATGTGCTAACTTCCGGGCGAATCCTTCTTTCACACGATCCAAGTAGAGCCAGACCCTTGATCCCGGTTCAATATTAGGCGAATCGGCTTGATCGTTATTCCGATCAGCTCTTTCTTGGATCGCTCTACGCAGTCGCTCATTCACTTGTTTCAGCGCATGCTGGTAATAGCGCTGGAGCCAAATACGCCATCGACGGGCTTCGCGATCTCGACCCCGGGTACATCCGATGGGAATCACCGATTCGATAGTAGATCGGGGGTCCCAACCTTATGCCAAGTAAAACGGAGTATTTCCCCTGATCCGATCGAAAGAAGAATTTAACGCAAATACCAGTCTCTCCGCATACTCATCCCAATCTTGTTGAGCAGAATCTGCGACATACATCTTAATAGCTCTGGTTAGCGTCTGTACCATACGCTCGGTCTTACCGTTCACTTGCGGTCGGTGGCCCATGGTCGCGCTTTGTTTCTGACCAAGCATCTGATTAAATGATCGGAAAACTTCGGCCATAAAACCTGGTTCCCGATCATGCCTGATCACCTCACTCGCTCCAAACCGCCTAAAGACACATTCCTCATAACTGCAGGCAACCGGTTGGGCTGTTCGGGTAGATCCCGCTTTCGCGATCACCAATCCCGTGAACAGATCACTCCAGATCAGCAGTTCCGTATTGCCTTTGGACGATTTCGGCAAGGAAGGTATGTGATCCATCGCTATCACTTGGAAAGGGTTAGTTGCCTGGACGTTCCCGGGTGATCTGCCCCGAATAGTCGGCATACCTTTTCCGGTTTCGCAATCTGTACACGTTCCGATAAACTTTTGGACACTTCGATATAGACGCCTCCAGTAAAAGTGTTTGCGAATTCTGTGGTATGTCCGACCCACACCCTGGTGACCGCCCTCTAAACTGACATGATAATGATGCACGATATCGGCTTGTGAGGTCTCCGGAATCACCAGTTTCGCTGATTCGTCCGGATCTGCGTCGCCTGATCAGCTTGAATATTAGAACAGCAAATCGTTTTCATCAATCTCGTACCTGGAAGCGATTTTTACACAATCCTTTGCCTCATTCTGGCTCCATTTCTCCAAGTCTCCAATCAGAAAAGCTTTCAAATCAACAATCCATTTGTCTTCGTCTTGTGCTTTGAGAATTATTTCAATCCGCATCCCCTGCACTATTTCTTCCGTTAAACTTTCTCGAGAAACTGGCCTGCTGGGTGCTGACCTGACTCGTGACCTCGTCATGATCGAGACTTGCGCTGCTTCCCGTTTATCTTTCGAATGAATCAGCTCGGGCAACCTATTAATCATGACCATTTCCTCCAGCTCTGCTCTATCGGTAATCATCCATCCAGACTGATCACGCATGGCCATCGTGGCCAGGCGATCCGCACTTCTATTCTAGTCGCGTTTCACATGTAAGAGGTCATGATTTGGCCATCCACGTAGGGTTTTCATTACGCGCTCATTTAACAACTTCAAGCGCGGAGCCTTGCCGTCGATCTCTCCGGTGATCTACCAGATCACCAGATTTGAGTCTCCACATATGATTACCTGTCCACTCTTAGGTTCTTGAAGGAGATCCAAACCTAGCAGCAGACCGAGGTATTCGGCTTCATTGACTGTGATGCCCGGGGTATAATCTGAACCAGCAGATATGATAGTCCATTCCGGTAATTTCCACAACAACGCACTATACGCCCCAACGCCTCTCTTCACGCTCGCTGATCCGTCGAAACTTATGACGATCAAGTCGTCATCCGAGCCGACGACCAGTGGGGTATAATGATTGATTCTCGCGGTTGCTTCCGAGGAGCGACCTCGATCAGGGTTTCATCGACTTCTGATCGGGGGGTGATACTGGCTGCTAGCATACCGAGATACCGAGAATATCTTCTTCACCCTTGGTGTATTTGATGGTTTCCAAGGTCCACTGAGATAACAGCGCTGCCCATCGCCCCAGGCTTCCGTAAATCGAAGGCAATAACCACGCTAGGGTGGACCGTCTAGACAATACTTTGATCGATCTGGTCACCAGCATAGAATAACAGACATCAAATATGCGTAACAGTGCCATCACTTCTTTATCCACTATGCCGTAAATGACCTCGTTCGGTTTCAACGCCCGGCTTGTAAATGTCACTGGACAATATACACCATCGTGATCTTGGACCAGCGCGGCTAATATTGCCCACTTACTGGTGTATAAAATCACCACGGACATCTTTTCTGGATAGGAATGTTTCAATATCGGGGTCGAAATCATCTTCACCTTCAACATACTGAAAGTTACCATAGCTCGTTCCATATGACCTTCTGACCCAGACACGGTTCGATCGATCAGCGATCTAGTCTTGAGATCCAATTCGTTGATCTCGGTTTCGCAACTAGCCTCGTTCAGTGACTATCCCAACTGATCACGCTCTCGTAACTCGTGATAATCGACTTCTTTCAACTCGTATAATATAGCAGCATATATCGAAAAGTCTTCGATAAACCGGCTATAGTAATTCAGACATCCGAGAAAAGACTGCATAGCCTTTAGCGATCGGGGGAACTGAGGGCACCCAAGTCCTTCGGGTTTGCTTCTAAACACTGAATCAACACATTACGGCCAAGATAAGCGACTTTGGGCTGACTCCAGAAGCTCTTAGCTACGCTGATCGATAAATTCCAACGTTCTCAAGTGTGAAGGAGTCGTTCGACCTTATCACATAGCATATCCCATGACGCTGTCGTAACCAAGATGTCGTCTATATATGATCACCTTCCCAGAACTGATCGTCTCTGATCTTGGTCCGGTTCACCCTCCGTGAATACATCATGCAGATCTGTAATTTCCGGATCGGCACTGATCTGGAAATATCCATAGAGAGCATTGTCAATCAATCTCTGATAGATCTGTGGAGCGTTCTTCAAACCGAACGGCATCCGGTTCCATTCGAAAAGGCCGAAGGGTGTAACGAAAGCAGAAATCTCTCGAGCACGATCAGTCATTGATACCACCCAGAAACCACTAGCTATGTCTAGTGAACAAAACCATAAAACTTTATCTAGATCCTCCAGTAAATCATATATCAAGGGCATCGGATAGACCATCAACTTCTTGAGGCGATTCAACATTCTATAGTCGATACAAAATCGAATATCGACCACATTCTTTTTATCACAATCACAATCGGTGACGCCCACTGCGATGTTTGATGGTCGGATGATGTTTGTACTCAACAAGCCCTTGATCGGATAACTTTTCCCGGCATTGTGGCGCGACTTTGCGACAACGTTGAGCGATCGGTCTCGCATTTCCAACCTCTATATCACAAACAGCTCCATAAGCAGCTGGGGGTAGGGCATTACCCTTCCCAAACAATAAATGACGCCTTTTCCAGATGGTCATCTTTAGTTGATCGATCTGCTCGGGAGTGTTTACTTCGGGATCGCCGACCTGTAGATTTTCCAGAGTGACCTCTGGTATGTTGGGTGATACTTCTGGCAAAACCGCCATCTGTTTCTCAATATCTTCAATGTATTGATAACCACCTTCATGTATACAACTTGTTAATCCACCGGATCTATTTCTTCCGGTTCGGTATTATCTTGATTCGCCCCCCAGCGGATCCTCCGACTGGTGATCTACTTCGGGTTCATCCTCGTCCTTAACGACTTCGGCAAGTTCATTCTCCTTTTTCTCCCCAGAATCGGTTCCCAGCTTATCACCATCATTTTAACTCTCCGGTTCTGTGGTTTTCGGTGGGCCGGATCCAATAACGCTCAAATTCTGTGGACCTTTTTTTATCCGACTTTCACCTGTCGCTTTCACCGACGATCCTTTGGTCAATAACTTGGTCAGAATTGCATATTCCGGCTTCTCAACCAAAGGCGAGGTGTCTTTGTCTACCAGATCTTCGTCACTGATCAGGTCTGTGGTGGCTTGATAAGCCAGATTTTGCCATTCACTATATCTTCGTGACCCCACTGATACATACCCTATCGGCCGATGTACTTTCCCTTGAGGTAACCACATCCCCAGGATCATGTCTTCGTGAACGATTAGCGACTGATCAGATATGTTGGTAATCCTGATATAACTTGATCTGCCAACGCCCTTTACGAACGTTGGTACCCATCGTTCACCACGGGTTAGCCACAATTTCTGCTGCCGATCACTCGACCGAATCATAACGTCAACTGATCGAGCTACCTCGATGTTTTCGTACTGACCCATCTTGAGCATCCGCATATGAGTACCATATAAAGGACGTCGGCCGGATAACTGTATTTGCACCTCATCCGGAAAAGTCAGGGTTCCATGAGACAGATCGAGCCCTGTACCGGCTGGCACCATGAAATCATTTCGAATATCGTTTCTTGACCGGCTAACTGGCTAACCCAAGCGTTGAAATAATAGACCAGGGAACCGGGCAAGGCGATTTTGACACGCGACCGCCCTTCTGTCATATACGAACCTTCACCGATCCCAGTACATTCTTGCCTCTGGGTGCTGTCTATACGACATTCCACCTTACGAGCAAAGGCGGAGTCGATGATCGAGACTTCTGCTCCGGAGTCAAAAAGAATAATGGCTTTTTCGTTGTTAATCTTCCCATTAGCTTTTGCTTGTATAAACCACTTATCAGGAGAGTGATACTTCCAGTATTCTTGGGATTCACCGGGCAGTAGATCCATGATCACGTCCGAATGGGATTATTCATCCACTCTGAGACTGTGAATCGGACATCGATCGGCACAATTTGAAATAGATCATGTATTGTCGGTTATCTCCTTTTCTTCAAACTTATTTCTGCTACCAACATATGCATAGATGCTGAACGTAGACCGCTCAGCTAGAACCAGATTCCAACCTGGCGAGCGATCTAGTATAACATTTTCTCGACATCCGGTGGGAGCATGCCAGCATGCTTTGTCGGCCCATACCACTTGCGCATCGGATTGAAAAACTCTTCAATCGGGCAAGCGCCGTCATCGTGAATCTTCCCAAACGTTTTACACACGAAAAAACAATGGTCCGAGGGGTGACCTTTACGATCCCATTTTCCACATGTGATTCTCATCCAGCAATCACGTCTCCAGGCTTAGCCGACCCACAGTGTACGCATTTCTTTCGAGGTCGGTCTTGATCAGGTTGGGCCCCACCGGATTTTCGTCCATCAATGCCATTAATCGATTATCTCGGACGTAACACTGGTTCTGTCGTGAAGATATGACGATACTGCCCTTCGTCTGAGCCTAAAATTGACTGGACACTTTCTGCTTCCAAATGGGAACTGTCCGATTCCTTCGCAATCATCCGGATCGCTCTAGTCGGTCGAGCCGCTAGTGTCATGCCCTGGTCAGGGTGTGGTTTCGACCGATATCGGTTCGATCCTACCTCGACCTTGGGCTCACGACTTTTGGCTCGTTGTAACGTTATAAGGGTTAGTCCCAGTTCTTCCGTGTTGCTTATACGAAGCAGGGTTAGATGGTCAGCCAAATCACGGTTGTCCAAAGTGCCAATAAAGTGTTCGACATGTTCGCGAGCCATATTCGCGAGTCGTGGATCCTTGATCGGCATTTTAGCTCGCAGACCAGCAACATTCAATCGGTGTAAGTATTCAATCCGTGTTCATCAGATTTTTTCTTCATATGATAATACTGTCTCGCGACAGACACCCCTGAGTTGCAATATTGCTCTTCGAATTCTTCACATAGTAGAGACCATTTCAAACGTACTTCTCGGCTCAACTGCTTTAGCCAGTTCTTGGCCGGGCCCTTCATCAGATCAGCAAAAATCAGACATCTTTCCCCTTCCGGTGTTTTATCTCTCAAGAAAGCTGATTTAGTCCAACCAACCAGGCTCTCGCCTGGTCATCATCCATATCCTTGCCGTGAAATCTTTTAATTCAGAGATCGCCGACATCCGGACTCGACTAATTGTTCCAGAGTCACTATCAAATGCCTGCGTGGAGGCCATATTTGCCTTACGAGGCATCTCCATATCCAAAACATCCGGATTAAAGTGTCGACTGATCCCTCCATCTGATTCCATATCCACATCACTACGTGAGGGTGATTTGGGAGTCGGTCTTGATGATTGGCTTGGCATATCGATCGAACGGGTGGATCGAACTGATCCATATCCACATCTACATGTTTCTTGACTGGTTTAGCAGAGGTTTGGTTCATGTTTGGTATCGATTGCCATGGTTGTCCTTGCCCAGGTGTATACTGAGGTAATCCACATTGTTCACCCACAAAATCGATTCATCATAGTCGCGAACATGGTTCTCATGTGTCTGGTATGCTGGTAGGGTTACTGGTGGGAGTCGGATTGTTCTGTGCAACTTCTTGAGCATCCTCAAAACTGTCGACTCGACCAGGTTCGGTCTTCCTTTTCCTGTTCTGCGACTCGATCTTGGGGTCAATCTGCTTGATCCCTTTCGGGCCCAATGTCATACGCGCTACTCCAACCGAGGAGTCAGTGGAGTCCGCTCCAGACTGTGATGATGATTGATATATGGACTCGATATCCATAGGATATTCAACCAACTGCGATCGGTGTGAAGGGTCAGCGAGTGGTGACTGGACCACAGGGTTCGCCCCGAGTAGCGAGGCAAGGTGATCATACAGCGTTGTCATAGCTTCTCAGATCGTCCCTTGGTCTAGATCGAACAGCATATTCGCGTCGAGCGCACCAGTAGTGAAACCAACTTCATCGATCCGGACCAGGAGATTTCTGATCAGGTCGAGTTGGCCACCTGTGATAACCGGCCTAGTCGCTCGACCTTCAAACTTCCCGATGATCTTGGGTTTTATGATCTTCATCACTCGGTTGGTAGCTAGGAACTTGTGAAACTCTCGAAGATAGAACAGTTGTTCCGCATCTTGAACAGTGGTCTTCTCAGCTGGTTTGGTCTTCTCTTCATCTTCCTCGAAGATCTTCGGTTTAGGTTTCACATATTTTTTAGGTGGATCATATTGATCCGCCTTTGGTTTTTCCTCTTTCTCCATTTTCTTCTTATGCATAGGATCGAGGTGAGCACCTCGATCCTTTCCCAGGTTATAGTTAGTTTTACTATAACCCAGATCGTCCCCGATCGGGGCCATGTGGGGAGTTGGTTCATTTCTAAATTCGACCTGGAAATCCACCGGACCAGGTCGACCATCGCTTCCTTTAGGTTTGAACAGCATCTGAGGCGATACGCTTTCCTCCAATGCACCCGAAAAAGTTTCCTCCACTTTGATTTTCACATCTTTTTCATTATCAAAGGAATCACGGTGATATCCTGAGTCACTAAGTGATCCGGGCACGCGCACCATTGCGGTGGAGCCAATTTCCAAATCCAGAACGGAAGTCTTGGGTGGAATTCGGATACCCACTAGCCAGGACGACCAACTATCGGAGGGGGTACTCCGTTGATCCTGATCGCCATCAGGATTGGATGAATCATCACTATGATGACTGATCCGATCCTCCCGGTCGTCATGTACGATAGAATCCATGCTTAACTTCATCTCACCTTGTGTACCCATTGATCTGCGGTGGTTACACTCACTCAGGTGGACTCTTAGATGAAAAGAAGTGATCTGAATCAGGTCGGAGGGGATGACCTTCTCGAGACGGGGGTGTCCTCGGGTGGGAATCTTCACCGGAGAACGAGTCAGGGTCGATACTTAGTTTAAGTATCTAAAGGCGCTGATCGGGAAAGTTCGTCCGATCCGGCCGGCAATAAAAACGAGAGATAACGAGAGACCACGAAAACCACGATAAAACCACGATAAAACCACGATATTCCACAGTAAACACAAAAGTTATCTCCACGAAACCTTTCCAATTGATATAACGTGTTCTAAACATGTGCGCGTGAGGGGGTGAGGGTTGGAAGCCTAACCAAATCCCGTCGGGGGCCTTCCGGTAAGCCAAAATGCGTCTATGCGCGTCTTAACCGGGAATTAAGTTGAGCTACAGGGGTCTAGTTAACCCTGAGCTTCAATGACTGCGACACGTGGCGGAGCGACTCTTTGTTTAGGAGGTAAATTCAATCCTGTTATTATATATGCAATATCCAATACGTAATGTACCATACATGATCATTTATGCTTCCATCTTTCCTATTTTGTCACACAATTGCTCCAGTACCACCGAAACCCATCTTCAACGCATTTTCAACCTGATCCGTACCACTTTTAGACCGATCACGATCAGGCTCTCTGGCGATCTTCAAACAGCCTGGTTCCTCGGGAATCAGGAAGAACCAGTTCGGGATCGGTCTCTCAAGCACTGTTTGCCCAATGCCAACCCAATCTTGACAGAAAGACCTTTTCTTTCCATACCTGGAAACTGATTTGGGGCTGATCAGGTTTGGATCATGATCAGCACAGCGATCAGCACAGTGATCAGGGCAGTGATCAGGGCGATCAGTCCCATATCACTTTAAAACACTTCAGGGCCATCACAACATCGACATTGCCAGTTCACGCAACCGTATCTTTGATCTTCATTGCATGTTAGACCGCAAGGGTCGAACCGACTCAGCACTTCTCTTGAAACTGAGCCTGATCAAACCTCTTTACGCTGATTCTGGATGAATGCATCAAGTCTCGTCGCTTGCCTCAGTTTTTTTTGGTAAGGCTCATACGGCCCACCACTTCACATATCCAGTTTTGTCCTGTACCCGATCTTCACATTCTTGGGCGGAGTTAAGTGACTCGGGTGATCAGATCTATATTTCTGTATCCCATTCAACTTCAACATATGTACCTTCCATGACCCACTCCGATGACCGGGTTCTGCTGTTCCTGATATATCACACCGGCATTGATGCTGCACATCAGGTTTGTCTAGTCTTGCACGTTCACGTGAACTCCACCCAGCATTCAGTATCCCGATCGGACCGTGACATTCGCTAATCCATTAATATCTGGGACCAGGCGTAATAACGGTATCCTTTTATCCCTTCACATTTACGACAGCCCATTGTCAATCATATTTCATCATGTACGGAATCAGCCTGTCCCACCCATCAAACGGTCCCATCTTGATGGGTGTTCCCATCGCCACCAATCAACGGATATGTGTGGTCCACCTTATTCTTGACTTTTGGTTGGGTCGCATCACCACAGGTACTCTAGCGTAGAGTTATTTGATGGACAAGGTCCGAGTCATTGGGGAATAATGCCAATGGAACGTGCATGCCGTTGATCGATGGGTACACGGGTTCGTTTCTTTGTGATCCCGACAGTTCGAATCCCCAATGTTCGAGTCCCGTCGGTGCTGAAGAGTCCAAATATCACGTGACGGAACTATTGAGTATCAAATGGACGCGATCTCTGCGAATTGGCCCGTTCATTTAGCTGCGTATACGAGTTTCTTGACTTATCAAGTCGAATGAGTCCTGGGCTCCCACAGCTATTTGCGATGGATGCTCGAGAGCGCCGTGTTGTTTGAAATTTCCGCGAAAAGCGTGGAAACCGTGCCGCAACATGCTGCCACGTCGAATCCGCAGAAACTCATGCTGGAAGAACCCATGCATCTCATCTTGAACGTAGCGCTGTCGGCGAGTTGGGGCACCCGGCCATCGAACCCCGGCGCTCGGTGTTGTGGCGATGGCACCAATGCGCAAGATGGCGCCGTTTGTGACGTCTTTCCCATGTTACCTCAAGATTGATTCGATTCGATTGTATCAAGACGTTTTGTCAAGCTAGAACATGGCCATTGGCTGTGATCCCCCTTCCCATCCAACAAAAGGATGGATTCAAGCGCATTTGAGCGAGTACTAGACGACAGACAACAAGTGGATTCCAGTCCATGGTGGTGCCACATGTCGAGACAATGAGGATTGTACCGTCAGTACGTCGCCCATTGTCACGGGGACGTGCGATCGCAAGAAACGATGTCGATGCCTGTCGGAAGCATGGAGTGGACCATGCTGTACCTTGCCATTGACAAGTTTAACGACGGGCTGTGAGAGATTATGCGATTGTCGACCTTCGAGGAAAAGAGAGCGGTGTTTTTCAAACTAAGGGACTTTTCAAGATGGAGTTGCATTTTTAGGATAGCCAAGGCAATTTACGATATTCCAGCGAAGACACGATTTGAGTTTACCCACTTAAAATTAGCAAGGCAATTTATGAGCTTCCGTTAAAGAGTGAGTTGAGTTCAGTGGTGGCAACTGAATTGCTCAGGTGGAGTATGCCTCACATGACTCGTGAATATGTATGATTGGAAAGAAGACAAAGATGAGGGCGAAAATATATCTACGAGTATTGCCAGTTTCGGTGATCAAAGACGATGATATTTTAGAATTCACGATTGTAGAAAGTATACGATTCGAGGCATTACAAGTTGGAATCTTCAGCTATACAACCGAAATATCTGTAGTAACCAAGAAATACAAGAGCTTGATATGGACACGGTAAGAAGATTTAATGTAGCCTACACTCCACGTGTTCTGCGATTATGACCCCGCATCTTGCATTTGCTGCAAACTACAGACCCTCCAGCAACACAGTTGCTACCGCGTTTCTTGGTCGTTAATTCGCCGTGAAATGGAAACCGGCGGACACGTTTTCGTCCACGAACCATTGATTTTAGTGGAGGGACGCTCTGATTGTTCAAGGTGAGATTTTCAGTCAGAATAAGTTCGATATTCTTGTTTTTTGAAGCCGCGTATCTGCTGGCAAATCTGTCGATTCGATAATATGGCTAAAAAAATTAAACATCTGCCAGAGCTGGCCAAATTCGTTAAGGATTGCGAGAAAATGACGACAAGAAATACCGTACTGATCCATGAATGTGCATGTATAGTACCGTTTGAGAGATCAACGCGACGTACGATTCGCGGAAGGCCACGTTCGTCGTGCACGATGGCAAGGATTTCGCGGCTCATGTGTACGGTTTGGTATCCAATCTCACTTAACTGTTCGTCAACAAGCTCCTTCGCATAAGGGGTCACAAGGTTTCCCCCTGCCAGCCATGTACGCACATCTGCATCGCTTTTTATAGAAGAAGACATAAACCTGGCGATATAGTGAAAAAAAACGCTAAACGCATGCATGTAGCGAATTGGAATGGCAGCCTCATTCTCAGACTCGACGAAATTGGTTGTGCGCCAGCCATACAGGCGCGTCTTTCCTAATACCGTGAACAGAACCCATTTTTGGCGTCAATTTCTGCCAGTTAATCTGCGATCGTGGGGTGGGAAACGAACAGAGCCGTCAGCCGTGATTTAAATTCCTCCTCTGACGCCGACTCTTGTAATGCCCAGAGGTCGCGTTCAACGTCGATGGTCACAATCTTTCTAAATCTATGCTTGACGCTTCCAATTAGATAACGCGTGCAAACGCGGACCACGGCACCCGGACGAGTCCCGAAAGCTGCCAGAAGGGCCTTTTCTCGATCAGTAAAGATGGGAGCACTCGTGTTATCTGCACCTGCTTTTTCGCAGCATTCGATGAACCATTCTGCGTTGGCACTGGTCTTACGTAAATGCCAATCCCAAGAACGATAGTTTTGTTGTTTCCACCACGGCCGATGAGAATGAGCATGGTACTTGGATACTAACCATGCTTTGCTAACGTCCCGTCGATGCCAAAAACTTTCTGGCCGCTCTCACAATGTTGCCCCACGTAGGGGTGAGACAAAAATGCTCGGACAAAATGTCCGTCGTTGTCAAACTTGGTACTTGTGAAAGCACCACCAATTTCCGCACTGTAGACCTGTAGCAAAGACTCTAGTGACGCAATGCCTTTTGAAACACTACCAGCAACGTCCTCCATTACAGCATCGTGCTCTGTAAGCCATACGCTTCGACACGGGAACACCATTCGTTGCCTTGATCTGCGATATAAGCGCCAACGCGGAAATTTTAGGCTGGGCAGTTACCGCTGCCGTGATCACACTAAACCGGACAACTTGGTCTAACGTGGCCCGCGCAGAACCACTACATCCTTCGTGTTTTAAGCTATACGACGTAATTCGTAAGCATTTGGCCTCCGCGGCTTTGGATTTGCTAATTTTAACGTAGAACGTGCATGGTGTCTTGCTGTCACAACGGATCGTTAAGTTTTTTCCTCCGCTTAACTTGGCGTCTTCAACTGCGCGCTTTTTCTGACTTAAATGCAAAGTCTTTGATGTAGCGGCATGCTGCGTCGCGGGTGAGAAAATCTTTTTCATTGCGTATTCTTGATGTCGTGGTATCTAAAATAATCGCTGCTGTGGCCGTGACTGTAGGATCTTGGTACGTCATCTGTTTCGGACAATATGTGCGGGCCGTTTATTGACCGATGTGTGCACCACTGAACAACTCAGCCTTTTGGCAGGGAATAAAATGTCCAGGGGTGTAGTACATCCCCGAAAGTAGCATGCGACGTAGTTGCAAGCAAAATCGCCTATCAGTGTGTTTAGGAATGAATGCATCAAGAAGAAGTTTTGTCAGCGCCGATATATGTAAAGGCGACAATCAAGGTAAGACATCTATATTAGCAAATTACATTGTAACGTGAGTGTTAACGAATCTTTAGGCTGTTTATCTTTGTCCACAAATGTGTAGCGGTACCTTCTAGCGGCTCTATTACCACCACAGGCTTGTTCATGAGGCACGATAGCATCAATGGCGTCAGCCCACTATCATTTGCCACGTCAAACTTTGCACCACCCGTAGCAGCTCGGCGACTGGATTCTCGCAAATTTTATTGTACAAGGGCGTACCATTTTTTTAGCCGCGATAAATTCTCTACTAGTTCGAATACTCCCGAGAGCCGCCGTACCATTCTTCATGATAGCTATAGGATCTGATAATTAAATGATCGTAGCCATAACCGTGAAACTTGTTTATCTTTATCTCAGTGCCCTCGTGGTACAATTGTTTTTCTCAATGCCACGTGACTGGAAGGTTTCACGGTCCTTAGCCACGTATACGTGGGAAACAAATCCAAATGTCGGAAAATCTCTTTCAAATCATCCGCATTACTGTCCGTCGATAGGTTAGTCACTCGTAGTGTCGCGCTGGGGTCTCGTACATTGTCATTACTAGCGGCACCCCCAGCGTCACCACCTGCAGCACCGAAACGGCCATGAATAGTAGGTGGAACGTATTTGCTACAACCGAATTTTCTGTCCAGAGCAGAACCGCGAGATGGAGGCTCGGCTTATGTTGCGGCATGGGCTACAGATTCTCCAGCTTCGGCACGCTTGGCCCCGCCTTACTCTAGCTCATCCTTGGGCGTGTACACTTCAGTGTCTAATGATCGCCAACCATACCACAATGGCGATACAACACAATGGACAAGTTCTTGACACCAGCAAAGACATTTTCCTCTTTCTTCTTCTCGCCAGGCAGAATCTGGTCAGTGTTCATATCCTCTTGCTTAACCTCTTCGTACGACATGTAGGTCACGTTACTTCCATCGCCAACATCTAGCGCATCGCCAAATTTACGTCATTTCTTGAGCTCAAAGTACACGCTTACTGATGCGTTTCACTTCTGTCACCTTCTTGACTTTCTTCGTTATTTTGATATTTTCACCAGCTTCATTCAATTCCCACTCCACAATCTGACGAACACCGTTCGAGTCTGGCTCACGTTCCACGCTTTGTGGTAATATATCGTACCCCAACGGATGCCTATGATCGTTATTTTTTTCTGTTAGTAAGAACTTACTATATTTAACTGGTTGAGAATAGAAACACAATATTGACTATATTGTGTTTAATTATATTTCAATTATATTATCTTCAAAAGTCATGAGGCGAATGCTTGCGACGTGACCTAAACGGATCACCTTGAAGCTGCAGAGAAACAAGTTGTAACTACGATAGTCTGATTCAATGAGCTATTTTTCTAAGTTTTTTTTGTCTCCCTAGCTTATTTAGAAAAAAACTGGTGACAGAGTTAGTGAGCGTGGAAAATGCATAGCGAGAATATGGTGCCAAACGTAACGAATCTGTAGTAGATGAAAACAGTGTGTTTGGCTTAAGCTAGCAGCAAAATCATCGCAGCAATATCGTTTCCTTTGCTTCATAAATGATTGGCATTGCGCCCTCTTCATCCAAACACTGGACACACTCTGGTTTGCGTACTAGATTGTACTTTATTACTTTTCACCGTCCATTCGCGGTTGCAAAGTGGAGCGCCATGCGTTTGTGTGCATCCTTAAAGTAGTCCATTAGCGTCTCTTTAATGTTCGTCGCACTCATCACTTGCACAGGTTCGATCGTCTTCTCAAACATCTCTATATCGCTATCTAAAGCAACATTTGGCAAAACAACACTCGAGAATAAGACACGCAATCAAAGCTTTTAACACTATAGCGACGCACTTTCGACACTGGAGAGTAAATCACCAACAGTTTTCTGATGTTAAAATCTCGCTGATTCTGGAAACTCTCGACCTGGCTACCTTTACCGTTAGCATAACAAATCATCTCGTACATCTAAGCTTTCACAACTCACCCGTTGCAAAGGCGTTGTTTCTTGCTTATGTTTGTCAACTTGTCGGGGCTAATCCCACCACCAAAATGATAAGGTACCCTGTTCTGAAATTCGCAAAACGTGTGTACCCTCTATGTCCTACAGATTGTACATGTTTGGGGGACCCTCACTTGAACTTTATTCATAAACAGCACCCTATTCTGACATTTGAGTCATAGTTTGGCAACAAACCTGAAAAAGTACCCTATTTTGGCAAAGTCCTCTTGAAGCTACTCAGAAATTTCCAATTAATTTGTTGTTGAGATATCAGCACCTACCAATTATTATTTTCTTTTTTTTACATTTGCCAAGATTTTTTCAAATAAACGACCATTGCTAGGATGAAGCGAAGACATGAAGAGGCGTCGCAGCGGAGCAATAAACCTCGCCATCGTATGTGATCTTGATCCACTTAGTGCTCGAGCTCGCTTATCACAACTGACTCTGTAAATGACTCAACAGACTTCCGAGACGAGAATGAGAGCGATGACGACGTCGAGCCCACTAACGTTGTGGTTGCTGGTGGCCCCAGTGATAGTGACGAAGAAGAAAAGGACGAAAACAACGATGGGGATGAGGATGCTGAAGTACTGGACTTTACGCAGACTGAGTATGCTGTTCAGATGAGTCAGGCTGAACTTGCAGAGGACGACGATGACTATGAGGGAACCAGCAAGAGGACCAATAAAGAGCCGACCAAGCCCAAAGTTTTGCACAAGCTCTCGGACAAAGTATGCCATTTTGGCACTTATGATTTTGAAAAATGTGCTTGTCAGTAACGATTGGTTAAATTTTTGGAGAAGGCGTTGGATGAGCTGATGGCTAAGCTGGTTCGCTACATGCTCTACAAAGGCGGTTTAAAGCTGCCCATAAAGTTGGCTGATATCAGCAAGGACGTGTTTCCACAATACAAAAATGTTTCGAGGTTTGGGACGCTTTGATGCTGCCGGCAGTAATAGTGTTGACTTTACTTGTATTGTAGATACTTTTTCTTCTATGCGAAACAGAAACTTGAAAATGTTTTTGGCTTGCGGGTGGTGAAGGTACAAGACAATTCGAGTAAGGAGCTGTACCTCGTGCTGAACAATGCAACATCACAGGAGCACTTGTTGCTTATGAATAAAACTGGAAAGGCTGCCTCGCGTGGCTTTCTCATGATGGTTTTGGGTCTCTTGTGGTGTGCCCCCGCACGGCGGCTATCGGAAGGTTTGTCGATACTTCGTCCCTTGAGCAAAATATATTGAAAGTCTTATGACCCGGTGCTGGTTTTGAATGCAGATGACTTGTGGAAGCAGCTGATTCGTCTAGATCCGAAGGTGAAGCTGAAGGTAAATCATCCATTGCTCGGGGACATTCCGCTTCTGTTCAAGACGTTTGAAAGTCAACTGTAAGTATTGAATCAGGAATACTTCTAGAGTGATTAAGCACAATCTGATCGCATGCGATCTTCCTCCCTAGCTACCTTGATGCAACATCCGAGCTTGATCCAGACCTGAAAAAAATCAAGTACTACCAATATGGGCCGCGTACGCTATTAGAGGTGAGTAAAGTGCAGATCCTCAATTTCGTGTGCAAGGTGAGCAATTTTCAATCTGCTCTTTTGTACTGATAAGGCATTATATTTACAAGCATATTGTCCACGTCATAGCTGGTCACAGGGCATCCTCCATCAGAGGTACAAGTTAGAGAGATTTTGACAGAGGACAGTTAAACCCAATCGTCAATTAGCCGTAATTTTAGTCCTCATTTATGTCCACCTCTAGCCTTCAGAACTAAAAAAATACATGTAATGGAGTCCTTGGTTGCAGCCTACGCATCTTCATCCGAGTCATCAGACGCTTCTTCGGTCTCATCAGACTTCGAAAGCTCTACTGCAAGCAAACTTCATGGTGAAGAGAATGAACAGATTGGAACCAACTCTCATGAACCGCAGTGGAAGCGAGCATTTCCCCATGTGAATGGCAACTGGCCAAGCCATGTTCGAGTTAATGTTCCAGTTGATATGAAACTAAGAGAACTGGCTTGGAACGCAATAAAGCGGGCGCAAGAGATCGTCGGTGATATGGTACCATTGGTGGCTTTTGAGGAGCTTAGGCTAGACAAGTGTTCTGCTACAGGCGAAAACGATGCCCTGCATTTGAGCCTTTCGCGACCGTTTGTTCTCACCTATGATCAAATAAATCTTTTTGTTGATTCGCTTCGAGCGGCACTCAAATGGCGACAACGGTAAATGTCTTACGCATCTGGAAGCCTTACAAAACTAATCTCTGATCGCGAACAATTAATAGGTTCAGCGTTACCCTTCGTCGCACGCTTGTGCTTGTAAACGATGACAAGACCCGGTCGTTTCTCGCGCTTCGTGCTGTAGAGGGAGAAATTGACTTCGTGAAGGTATTACACTGCGTGGACCAATGCCTTACACGCTTTAAGCAACCCACTTACTACAAGGTACATCCTCTGAGACGCTGAAGGAGCAATAATAATTAATTCTTGTTGTCATTGTGTTGGCTGCTGATGGCTTTTCGCTTGGCTTTGATGCAATTGCAGAATCCTATTCCGCATATTAGCATTGCATCTTCAATGGGTGAAGATCTCGCGCAGCTAACAATGGACCAATGTGAAAGCCTCCTCACCCCTCAACCAGAAAAGCGGCAGACACAGTTTCTCACGATAGATGTGACAGCAGTTCACGTCGCCATAGGCAACAAGCATTACAACATTCCACTCCGGTGATCGTCGATTCCATTCTCTGGTACTGCTACTGATTTGGCGCTGTGCTTTGACAACATCCGTCGATAATTTACATTGATCGTCGAGCGCTCCATGTGTGTTACTCACTTTCGCTATCGTAAGCGAGATCAATGATTTCTCCAGCTCTAGAATAACGGTTCTGCGGTGCCAAGACCGTTGCCACAGCTGGTGCTGCTTCCAGTGGTATGGCCGAAGATATTCTAACAGTATTCTCATCAGAGCTGACGTCCGATAAATTAAATTCCGGGAAACTCAACGCGTGCTTGTCTTCACGTGGTCCTCGTTTTAACTGCTTTTGCTCGTATTTATCGGTTCCCTTTGATGTAACAGAGGCTGGTCCTTCGTCAGTGAATCCATTTTTACGGGCCAATGTTGCAGGCACACGTTTAACGCCGTTTCTTTTCCGCTTTTTATCATTTATCCCCACCCCAGGTTTCTCTTCAGCTGAAAACTGTTTTTTCTTTTCATCTTTTACCGCTTGAGTACTGTTCGTGGCATCAACGCTTGGAACTGCATTCGTAGCAGCCACAGCGCCTCTCGGTTGTTCTGGCCGAGGTCGATCCCTTGATCGAGATCGGCTGCATGCTCGACCAATTCTGCCTCGGCCTCTTCCTTTCAAACGCTCATCACGACTACGACTTCTTCCGCGTTTTGAATGGTTAGAGCGAGGCGCAATGATCACTTGGCGACCCCTACCAGCATCTTGTGCTTCATCAAGGGATGAAGACGAGCCTTCTGCATATTGATCCTCCTGCCGTCGCGATTCACTTCTGTACCCTTCATCCCTACGTCTTTGCTCGTGGAAATTCACTTGCTGAATATTTTTAACTTCAGACCATATGTTGTTCATCCAGATAACTCGCGACGCTAGCTGTTGGAGATCCCCAGATACTGTTCCACGGTAACCTGTTTTTTATTGGACATATTATGTCAAATATTCAACTAACACTACCATTTTGTCGCGTTGATACTTACCTAGTACCCAAATATCCTTTCGCAGGACGTTTCGGACGTGGCTCAGCGAGCTATAAAAATCGCCATCACCTGCTCCACGAATGCAATATATACGAGTTTTTGAAATAAAGATTAAAAATTGCAACTTTAAAGAACGTCGGTAGGTTTAGCGGCCTACCCGCAAATAAAACAAAGCGGTCGCATATCTGGTACAAATACAGCATTATCAGGGTTTGCAAGGTGACTCCATGAAACTGAAAACGTGCCGACAACGATTTGCGTACATTTTCATAGGCGAGGGATAAAATCTTTGTGGCAATTCTGGAAACAATGTCATACACTTCATGAGTAGGCTGTTTTTGGTAAAGAATTGTTTCGTGTTTTCTTATTTGATCCACACACCCGTTGTCAACACCCTTTTGCACATTCTGCGTAAAGTAGCATCCGCATTTTTTACAATGGCAACTGTATTTTTTCATAGGAAACAAGCTGACCTGGAACTGTCAGATTTTAAAAGCACGTATGAATGGTGAGCAACTATCTAACACCATTTTCAAATGTAGCTTATTCGACCTCCGTACCTGTGGCCCATCTGGTGGCGCGAATTTTAACATGTGATACTCTCCTGTTAAGCCTGGATTATACTGCTGCGCAGAGCGATTATGGTCGAAGAACCAGCAATCTAAGTAAAAATACGAGAACGTCAAAAAGCATCGACTATGTTCTTCGCAATTCCGTATCACGAAGCAATGCACTAGATATCACTGCACATACAAGTATGCAATGATAGCGCAGCGCTAAAGATAAGTAAATTTTTGCTTACCTCCGAATTGCGTTGACGCCTGTTTTTCCAATGCCGTACGAAGCTTAAGGTAGTTGATCTTGCCACCCTATTCATGGCATTCGTAATATTAATAATCATCTTGCATCATCAGACTTTGATAAATCTACTTGACAGATTGTATTCTATACCAGACTTCGAGCTCCGATCATCGCATAAGATCCGTCTGCACTTAGCTGTTGAGTCAGTTGCACAGCACATAATAGAATAAACTTTGATATATATAATCTTACCAATAATTAGTGCTGTTCGGGTGGATCCTTTTGCCTCTATTGCCGATGCCGATGGCACTGTCGATGGCATCGTTTCCATGTCGCCAGAAAATGTTGTTCCCAGAGAAATCCGATGTGATTGGTGACTTTCATCCTATTTCAACCAATCGTACAAATGGTATTACTTTCATCGTGTCGCCCCTCCTCCGTCCCTCCCAAAAAGGATGGAAGCCACACAACCGAAATCTCCGCATCCCCCGACTGCGAACGCTTTTTGACTCCTCATCGACATAATCATGCCAGGCGAAGAAAATAAAGAATTTGACGACGAGTTGGTTGACTATGAAGAGGAGGAAGAGACGACGACGGACGCCTCCAAGGCCGCTGAGGGAAAGGACGCCAAGAAGTAAGCTATAAGATCTCGCTTCTACAGTAGAGGAGACATATGTATCCGAGGGACGGGAGGAGCAGAGCCGAGGAGAGAAAGAGAACCACCGAAAGGAAAAGACGACGCTTTCGTGCTCGCTTGCCTGTGTGCGGTAGACCTCCTAGACCTCCTTGTACATAGAGCTGGCCGTCTTTCATGACGACGCCATGGACGCTCGACCGGCCGCTCATCCGCTCGCTCGGGATTTGACGAGAAGACCATGTTTTGTTAATAACTTCTTCTTGTATCTGTTCCATGGTGTCGCCGACGATCGTGATTGCTGGATTAAATTTTCGACAGGGGCCACTACGTCGGTATTCACAGTTCTGGTTTCCGTGACTTCATTCTGAAGCCCGAGTGTCTGCGCGCTGTCGTAGACTGTGGTTTCGAACATCCTTCTGAAGGTAGGCTCTATTTTCTCTAAATGTCACTGTAAGAAAAGATCGTGGTGTCTGACGGTAGTGGATATACGTGTGTTTTGAATGATCAGTCCAGCACGAGTGCATTCCTCAGGCTGTGCTTGGTATGGACATCATTTGCCAGGCTAAGTCGGGTATGGGAAAGACCGCTGTATTTGTTCTAGCTACTTTGCATCAGGTATAGATTGAGACGTGTTGATGGTTCTATGTTAAATTTGTCTACTAATGGATGTTATTATTATGAGTTAGATTGAGCCGGTTGATGGTCAGATTAGTGTTGTGGTGATGTGCCACACTCGTGAGCTAGCATTTCAAATTGCTCACGAATACGAGCGTTTTAGCAAGTACCTAGTGGATGTCAAAACCGGGGTGTTCTATGGAGGTGAGACTGAACCTGCAAGATACTGGGTCCGAGTTACAACTTACGTTTGGTTTCAGGTGTGCCGATTTCTCAAAATCGCGAGGCTTTGAAAAACAACCCGCCGCACATCCTTGTAGGTACTCCTGGCCGTATCCTAGGGCTGCTTCGCGAGCAGACTTTGAAACTCGACAAGGTTAAGCATTTCGTCATGGATGAATGTGACAAGATGCTGGAGGCTGTGGGTACGTCTTGTACTTCAGCAATTTCATCATCCTGTTTTTGTAATTTGACGAGTTCGTGATGAGAAGACATGCGTCGCGACATCCAGGAAATTTTTAAGGCAACACCGCACGACAAGCAAGTGATGATGTTTTCTGCAACTCTGAGCAAGGAAATCCGTCCTGTGTGCCGCAAATTTTGCCAAGACGTACGTACACCATCGAATGAGTGAATGCGAGCTCTGAATTGTTGTAGTCGTGATTAATGTGTTGGATCATTTGATGCACAGCCCATGGAGATCTATGTCGATGACGAGACAAAGCTGACATTGCACGGTCTGCAGCAATATTACATTAAGCTTGAAGAGTCCGAGAAAAACCGCAAGTTGAATGACCTGCTAGATGCGCTCGAGTTCAATCAGGTGGTGATTTTCGTCTCGAAGAAGAACCGTGGACGTGAACTCAATCGTTTGCTAAACGAGTGCAACTTCCCGTCGATTTGCATCACGGCCGATCTCACTCAAGAGGAGCGTATCAAGCGGTACAAAAGCTTTAAGGACTTCCAGAAGCGTATCCTAGTGACTACCGACCTGTTCGGTCGTGGTATGGATATCGAGCGCGTGAACATTGTCGTGAACTACGACTTCCCGAACGACAGTGACCAGTATCTCCACCGCGTCGGTCGAGCCGGTCGTTTCGGCACGAAAGGTCTTTCAATCAGTTTCATCTCGTCGGAAGAGGACACGGAAATGCTAGCAAAAGTTCAGTCGCGTTTCGAGGTCAATATCCCGGAGCTTCCTGATCAGATTGACATCTCCACGTACATGACTACTTAGGAACACTCTTTTTACACATTGAAAACGATGTCAGAGGTCAAAGGGTGGAAAAGTAGGCAAGTGCTCTGTTAAACCATCCCACCTCGTGTTTTCAAGGTCCGTTTTCGGAATGAAGCTTTCTGGCTGAATGAATATACCCAAAGCGAGCCTGTGGATGACGCTTTTACGACTCGGCTTGCGCTGTTTCTAGTGGCGTCGTCCCATGTCGCCAAGTGTTACTGTTTTCTCCGTCGCTTCGTCAACGCATCAATATCTTTCATCCCGCCAAGGCGGCTCTTGTACTTTTCGCGGATGTCGTCATTGCGTGCCCACAACGAGTCTCGATTGGACGTATCTTGATCTGCCAGATGCGTATACTTCGTTCTACAAATTTGTAATCATAAACAATTACAACGGGATCAAAAACCAGCACATCTGCAAGTCCTAACCCAACAAGTTTCGTACCGACCCGCGCGTCCAAAGTTTTTGACCTGCATTACCGCCGGAAGCATCTCCTTATTAAATTTGTCCTCGAGCGTGGCTTCTGACGCATCTCGCTTGCGCACATCATCTTTAGACCTAACGCTCTCATCATCGACGTAGAAAGCACCTTTGTGATAGTACTTTTGCAAAAACTTGAGCTTCTTCTTTTCCTTGGGTTCATTCTTTTTCAACTTGCTGTATTCAAAAGAACAAAAAATGCAGCGCAAGTCAGTTGGTTGCAAGATTTCCCACTACTGTTCAAAACGTACGCGTCCTCGGCAGCACGTTCCTGCTCAGTCATGTTACGTCTCCTAAGCGTTTCTTCTTTCTCCTTTCTGCGCTTCTCGTTCTGGTCTCGGTCGCTAGCCACCACATAACGTAGATAAAAGGTTGGATAACAATACTTCAGCCAACAAAACCACCTACCGTTTAATTCGACGCATTTCGCGCAGTTCCCAATCGCGATATTCTTGCGCTGGGTCAAGACCATCCGTATCATCAGGCATTTCTACATCAGTTTCATCACCCTTGTTGGCGTCATTCTGCTCGCGTATTATCTCTTCGGCAACTAAACGACGCGACTCTTTTTTCCGTGCCTCCAGCCTCTCCTGCTCTTTCTTGATACGTCTCTCCTCTTCTGCTGCCAATTCCTCCTGACGTTTCAAAGTACCACGCGCTTTCTTGGGAACAAAAACAGGTTTCATAAGCTTTCCACTAGCATCCGAATCGTCAGTATCGGTCTCATACTCCGAGCTCGAGCTGCTGCTACCAGACTTCGGACTAGCGTTCAAAGTCGTGGGCTTTGGATTTGGTACCGCACTCTGTTTCACAATTTGAGGTTCCACATGCTTTCGTTCCCTTCGCTCTTCCGTTTTAACCACATTCTCAGTTTGGGCTTCACGAGCTTTTGCCTTGCTGCGTAAAATACGGCGACGGCGGTCAATGTCAGAGTCATCTTCCTCATCCGAGCTCGAATCTTGCAGTGCTTTGACCACATCCTCTTCACTTGATCCAACATCACTAGGAGATGCGGCTTTGCGATAGTTTGCTTCGGTTACAGAGGAGCTCACAACTTGCGCTTCGACACGTTTTCGTCCAGTATTGATCACTTGACGTGTCTTTGACAGCACTTTGACTTTCGACAACGATCGTACTTGGCTGCTGGCCGTCACGAAACCACGATCGTCCTCGTAACCATCTGCAAACTTTGGAACTTGACCTGCCCGGTACCGCGCTACTTTTGTGGAAGGGTCTACTTTGGGCTTCAATGGCTTGAACACCTCCGTCTCTTCTCTAGAATAGTTGCAAGAGCACTAGCGTTAGATTGACAATCAAACTTCTGCTACGTAAATTAGAAAAGGAAACGTGTGCTACTTCGTCTTAGTGTGGCGAAGTGACACCGGGTCGCCTGGAATATCATCAGGAAGCAGTAATCCGAGGTCTTTCTTAGTGAAGAGCGACATGTTCAATTAGGTGGTACTTCCTCCGTCCAAAAATATAAGGAACAAAATGTTTGAAATTCTCGATTAGTGTCGGACAAAATGCCACAATAATGCTGATTGGCGGAATTTAAAGAGAACTAAACGGTGATTGGTAGGGAATTTGAATCGAATCAATCGAGTGCGTCTACGCTGAGATACAGCCCTCCAAAGTTGGTAGAAGTTGTCTCGGACACTTTCAAAATGACGCAGCAACACGAAAATGCGGCAAAAACCCGCAAGAACTTGACTTCGAAGGAGCGAAGGGAGGTGCTCGCTCGAATGTACGCCGAGGCGTCGAAACTACGCCTCCCGCCGCACCTTGTGGCCAAGCTGGCTGCTGAGTTTAAGGTTTCGAGGCAATCTCTTTACCGCTTGTGGAGGACTGCATGCAAAATGAACGAAACTGGAACCGTACACGATGGAGAAAGTGGTCGGCGTGGTCGCAGTGGGCGAAAGTCTCTCCTTACCGACGAGTTCGCCGCCGATCTCGCCGAGACTATCGCACTTTTGCCATTGCACAATCGAACCAGCATTCGTACTTTATCAGAGCACATCGGTATTCCTAAATCGACTTTGCATCTCTACTACCAAGCGGGAGCATTCCGCAGTCATCCTTCACGACTCAAGCCCCATTTGACGCAAGAGCATCGCACAGCTCGCATCAATTTTGCGCTTTCGTTCGTGTGTGGTGGGCCGCTGAGCTCGCTTGAGTTTGATCCCATGTTGGATTATGTTCATCTAGACGAAAAGTGGTTTTATTTACAACGAGACAACAAACGCTACTACCTTGGTCCAGACGAGGAGGCGCCGCATTTCACTGTCCAGCACAAGAGCTTCATGGTAAAAGTAATGTTTCTTGTTGCCGTAGCACGTCCGCGATGGGACGCACACAGGAAAAAATATGGGATGGCAAGATTGGGATGTGGTCATTTGTTGTATACAAACCTGCAAAAAGATCGAGCAGGAATCGCGAGGTGGGGACTCTTGAACTCAAAACATACAATGTTGATCGTGAGATCTACCGAGCATGTCTTGCAAAGTCTGTCATCCCAGAGATCAAGCGACAGTGGCCATCAGGCCGACGCGTTCGCATCCAGCAAGACAACGCCAAACCGCATGTTTGGTTGACGATGCGTTAATTCGCACCGCATGTTGTGCGGGAGGGTGGGACATGTGTCTTGCACCTCAACCAGCCAATTCACCCGATTTTAGTGTCCTTGATCTTGGCTTCTTTGCGTCCCTACAGACGCTCCAGCACCGAAAGACTGCGCGAAACATCGAAGAACTTGTTGATAACGTTGAAGAAGCTTTCCGCGAGTTATCATACGTGTCCATCGACAGGGTGTTCGTGACCCTTCAGACTGTGCTCCATGCGTCTTTAAAAGCGCACGGAGGCAACCGCTACACGATACCTCATTTAAACAAGAGCGCACTCGTTAGTAAGAATGGACTATTACCTCTATCTATCACTTGCGAGCGCGAAGTATACGACAACGCTCGAAGCCCTCCTGAAGCACGAATGATTTCCATTAATACTCACCTGCTCTGAAGAAGCTACGTAAGCTTCGACGTTAACATCTGGGTTCATTTCTTCCACAACAAACTTCAAACGTGTTGCTACATCCATTTCCACAAGAGCCCAATGTGCCTAATTGTTTGCAAGAATAGACTCGACGGTGCCATTCGTTGTAACAATTTATTTTCCTTCGACTACACCTGTCCGGTTATTTACTTCAGTGTTACGAACACCATTCATACTCAAAATGCTTAGCTGCCGGCTTCACAACGGCATCACTACTCTCCACGACGTCTACAGGTAAGACAAAATTTTGTCAATTAGCATACGATGAATGTTATCAAAAGCAGAAAAAAACGAACCTGTCAAAATCTTTATTTGCGCAAGAAACTTGGGACCGCCCCAGTACCAAGTCCAATTTGCACTGCGCGAGTGGGCTTCTCTTCTAGATAAGCAGCACACTGCATAAAATTGTTAGCATCGTTTCTCCTTATCTTTATCAGGACCAGGACACCATTCATACTCAAAATGCTTAGCTGCCAGCTTCACAACGGCATCACTAATCTCCACGACGTCTACATGTACGACAATATTTTGTCAATTAGCATACGATGAATGTTATCAAAAGCAGGGAAAAAACGAACCTGTCAGAATGTTTATTTTGCGCAAGATACTTGGAACCGCCCCAGTACCAAGTCCAATTTGCACTGCGCGAGTGGGCTTCTCTTCTAGATAGGCAGCACACTGCTTAATAATAAAACCTTCATAAACGGTCGTTTTAGTAATGTGCGGATGGTCGAATACCGCCCAAATGATTGTTTCATCATAAAGCAGATAGAGAATCACCTTGCGATGCACTACCGCCACCACTGAGTCGTCCTTATCGATACGATTCACGACAGTGTAGTCACTTGACTCGTTGCAACAACGGACAGGATATTCACCAAAACACCATCATAAAAGTCTTGTGCAAAACAACCACAAAATCATTAGAAAGAAAGTTAGAGCACCCACGATTCTACAAATATCACAATGCGTACCTTTCTTAGATCACTTCTTAGTGGAGGTAAAAAAAAATGACCTTCAAAACAATGGGCATAGTTAGATATTATTTTCCATGGGAGAGGGATAAAGACAACGGCGGGAAGGCCCCGTTACCATAAAGCTTTTTCCTTACCTTGTTGCCACGTGTTGAATGACACTTGTAGACAACTCTTAGTGATTGGTCCAAAATGGGAGGTCTTCGCTGTACCAAAAACAGGTACTTATTAATAGAATTTTGCCCTATATTTTTGGACATCCTTATGTATGGGCTGTTCCCTATATTTTTGGACGGAGGAAGT
>MIQA02004839.1:0-26609 GCA_001887855.2 Sclerospora graminicola | reverse complement strand
TCTCTAATGCAGCTGTCAAGTTGACGCTGTAATGAGCGAATCTCTTGCGAAACTTCATCGTCCGCCGGACTTGACAGACCGACTTGAGCGATTTCCTTGTCACTTTTCTCGACCAATCCAATACTACGCAAGGTATCGGTAAGACCCTTCGAGGTGCACGAACTTACATCAATTGAGCGCAATAAATGACCCGATTCCGTGTCTGGTATCGTTTCTGTTGTACGATTCGAGTTATGGTCATCTTCTTCTAGCTCGAAACAGGATTCCTTTTCATTCGTCTTTGTTAACAGCTCAGGTGTTTCTAACTCACACAGTGATGCCACGAGTCTCTAGAGGAAGTAACAATTAGAATTAGACCGTGCTTTTTTACATATTGAGACGATTCACAAACCTCCTTGAAGAATTCGTCTAGATCGTGCGTACTGAACTTGCTCGAATTGAGCTTTTCCTGATTATGTTCGAGGTCTACACCTGTCGTAACATTGTCTGTTTCGTCCTCACGCACTGTCAAACCTTCAGAAAACACATTCAATCAATTCGTGTTAAATATTAGTCCTTTTCCAAAAAAATATTTTCCCACTCTGTCGTACCTTCGAGTTGCAGGGCTTGATCTATGTCTTCGGGTGTAATCGTCTTAAAAAACGAGTAAGCATACAAATATTTCCAAAGCCCTATCGTTGAGCACGGTGTATCTGCAGTCCAACAACAGATAATTAGCACACAATTGTCAGTCATCAATTCTACAGCAGAACCCACCCGAATTAAGATCGTCTTCCACCATCGCAGGTGTTGGAGGCGCCAATTCCGAATTTAATATGCCATTAAATTTTCCAGCAACCGCGGCCCCACAATGCCTTCGTTCATCAGCAACACTTTGCGCTGAGCTTTCTGGTGGATTCTCCACATACATGATCAACTGAGGAGGGAACATGTTGGAACTTTTGCCGTCCAAATAGTCCGAAATAAACAAGAGCTGATTGTCCAATTGAGACAACTGCTTGTCTATATTCGCCCGTCCTCGCTGCAATAATCCCAAAAGCATAAATCCGTCAATTTGATATGCAAGCTGAATCAATCAAGCTTCATTATTACTTTAAGCTCTTGTACGATTTTAATAAGCGAGCGTTTGCTGCTCGAGACAAGTCCGTCGTCAGTACTGCATGCAATTTTCGTGGATGGAAACTGCTCGTGCTGTAGCCATGGTACACGAAGCGGTGCAATTTCTTGCCGCGTATTAGTGGACGGATCCATCCTCCACTTTCGATGCGCGTATATCGATCAGCGCAGTGGTGCGAGACCGTGTCGCCTTGTGTACATATACAGTCACAAAGTCGAGGAAACGTTTGGGATGATGTGTGCCACTTCATTTTTGACTAAACCTGTGATTGGATAAAAAAACAAGGACAAAGGGGGTGGTGGAGAGTACCGTGTGGTGATAATTCTTTCTCATCGGCTACGGTAACGCTAAGCTTATACAGTGATGGCGCGTGGTAAGGCAGACCGTGCTTTGACGGTCGGAAAGAAACTCGAAATTATTGAAGAGGCGGACCGAACAGGTCTCATCGCAGCGACAGCTCAGAAATATGGCGTTAAGACAGGACAAATTCGTGATTGGAAGAAGAACATTGATCGACTGCGCGCCACAGATCCGTCGCGCCTCGTGTGCGCCAGTACCATCCAGCGTGGACATTTAGTCTTTAATGAAACGTATGCACAATACTGGGTGGGCTACAATAAATTCTGTACCAACAAAACCAATTACGACGAGCTCCGAGACGCCGTCCGTGTCACATATAAAGACGTATTGCGTGAAGGCATCAGTACGTCAAAGACCTTAAGTATCTTTTGGAGGGTGTGAAAGGGACTAATTTATTCTTTTTCAACCAGGTGGATTTAATTTTCCCGCGACTATTGACCCATCAGCTACACACGCATTGGAGTGTCCCGAAAATAGTATGTTGAATAATTTACGACTTGTTATAGAATGTAGCTCAACGTTTGTATATTTTATATTTATTTTTATGAAATGGGTAGATGGATTTTTTACCACAGAGGAAGTAAAGAGTTTGTATCGGAAGGACATGACGACGTTGCGGGACCAATTGCGCGAGTTTTTTGGTGAAAAGCCATTTCCTACCAAGTTCTTGTACTTTGTGACGAGATTAGATTTTATCAAGCCGGATCCCAATGAGCAATCGGACGAAGACGTAGATGAAGCACCCAAGATGGACAACAAGTCGACGGACAAAGCAGTTGGCGTTGAAGATGTCATCTCCTTTTATGTTGCGATCTGTGGGAATGGTTCGGTTATGGTGCCGATGTCTATCTTTCCTCCGACTGAGGACTGGCACTGGGAACGTAAGAAATCAATCAAGTTGCGTCACGCACACAGCATGCACCGAACCAAATTGAACGATCCAGGTGAAGCCCTCCAATTTTTTGCGGTGGTAGGCGTAAATCTCTTTGCCCGTTGTGACTGTATAAAGTTAACGGTCTAATGTGTACAGACGTGGAAAAAGTTTTATGAGGAGGAGGCTAAGTACGTCGACAAGTTTGCATTCCTGCTGGACTACTCGATCGAGGAGTTTCGGGCACCCGAGTTCGTCGATGGTTTGAAGCAACAGGACGGCTACAACAAGTTTTGGACGACCATGTATACGGTACGCAACCCGCTGCGGCTTTCGCGTTTCGAGGACACGCTCTCGACTTTTGTGATTGAAGAGTGGCGTAGCATTCTTCAAATGAAGAAATCCACTCAACCGAATGATTACCGGAAATGTGTCGCGTTTTGGTTTTACTCTGCGTGGGAGTTGTTTGCTGGCGACAATGCTCGTGCTGCGTTCCGAAGCTGCAACATGTACCTTGAAGACAAGGCAACGTGGGGCGTGGATGTGAATGCAAGTTTGGTCTGAACAAGTCATTAGGACTTTTATTGTTACTGCACCCATTTCTCTGCGTTATGATGTTCACGTACGTGTTCGAGAGCTGTGGGTTGCGGCACATTACACAAGTTGATATTTCTTACCCGTAATATACAAACAGGAGTAGGTCTAGAGCTTCCTGTTGAATACATGTATCTCCGTACAATAATGTAATCCACCTCCCCCGTCTTCCCCTATCGCGTATCCCTCGCTTCGAGCGAAAATGGCAAGCTCTACTGACGACTATGCGCGTTAGAGAAGTAGGCAATTAAGAGGAAAGTTCGCTCCGCTCACGAAGCCAGTATCGACATCTGAGGAGAAAAGAGGGAACCTACTAGTACTTCTTTAGGCACAGTGTCTACATGTGATTGAAGGGACGTCCATCGTCCAATGACGTAGTCGGACCAGCGAAACGGAATGCTTTGACGCTATTAATAATGCAAAGTGGTAAGCTAAATACCAGTACAGTGTATTGCCGACCACATACGGTGTGCGAATTTCTAAAGGGAGGTAGGGAGTCGAGACGGTGCAAGATGGCAGACGCTCCGGGTGGGTTCATAGCATCATCAACGTATGTTGACGCGTTCCAAGACAAAGAAACTCGTGAGGTGAATTGCCCGCTAGACAACTTGACGACCGTGAGGCCATCGACGGAAATGCTGCAGGAGGTAGTGCTTCGAAGCGGACTGAATACTATTTTGGACGAGACGGCTGCGAATCATGACGAACTCGTGTGTATTCGAGAGATTTGTCAAGAAACGCTGGCGAGAATGGATCAAGTGACAGCTGCGGAAGATTTTGCTCTTCGTCGTCCTAGCAATAATGACAGGGCAAGTGGTATGGACGATGAGAACAACAATAAGAGTACTGCAGCAATATCTCCGAGAATTCGTCAACGGATGCTAGAATTAGTGCCACATGCCGTGGAGAAAAGCAAAGTCAAGATGAGTCGACGCCCAAGCACCGACAAGTAAAGGCGTCGTTCTTCAAAAAAGCTCTTTTATGGCTCCATGTTATTCTGACTAGTGTGGCTCTATCTTATGTATGCAGCGGCAGTTCGGGGGAAGTGCTACGGTGGAAGATAATTGATGGAAAGGAAGACCCCATAACGGATCTCACGGTGATTTTTAGAGGAGATTTCGTGCCCGATGGATTTACCAAAGTACGTTCCATGGACTCTTTCTACTGCCACACATTCTATTCCAGAAGACTAAATTGGTGTTTGCTTAGTTGGAACGATCTTCCGGTGGTCAACGGGCAGATTTAAACAAAGGCGGAAGGGGAACTTTTGTGTATCTATGTCAGAGCAAAGATCAAACTTCGGGAAAGAAACCCATTAGCGAAATCATTGCTGTTTTTCCTGAAAGAGGCGAGTTTGTTCCGTGTGATTATGAGGTGGTCCGAAGACGCGGTGTCCCAGCGAACATTAATACGGTAAGATTCTACTATTACAGCCGTCATCAAGACACCTAGATAGATGTTAATAAATCTTCATATGGCTTGGAGCAGGGGACTCAAGGAGAGAGAATCTATCTATGCTACAAACGCTCCACTACCTCAGCAATCGTCGATCTAGTCGTGATCTTCCCACGGAAATATGAAACACTTCCATACGGGTAAGAGAGGACAATGAAGTGAAAATTACGACATGTTGAGCTCTGCAGACTCTGACCTTATGAATCTATCAGGTATGTGAAAGTCGACAGGTCTCCTCTTGGTCACGTTGCTGATCTGAACTCAACTTCTGGGGGTACCGAAGTTTTCCTTGGATACAAGAAGAAGGTAGAATCATGCAATTTCTTTATCCTTTGGCTGAGAGAAATGTGAATAACTTGATGTTACATCTTTTAGGTCTTGGCTCTTAGTGAATTGCACAAAATGTGGCTATTTGCCTCTGTTACATCATCTCAAGTACTCCATTCCCCACCTCGACCGCCTACACCTGGAAAATTACAGCAACTGAAAACTGCGTTTTCTCTCAAAGCGATAGAAGTGCGAGAGCGAGATGCGGTCTTGGATCTTAATCCGGATTCTTCGAGCAATCCAATGCTTTTAAACTGTAAGTTCTTGACTCACTCTTAACACAAGAATGTAAAAGATGCTAAATACATTCTGGTGCATTCGCTGTCGGATGTTAGGTTGGAAAAACACTTTGGAGTACTACATGTATCCGCTGCTATTGGCCTGTTACATTCGTCATGGAAATGCCGCGGACGCAGCTTTAGTTGCATTGACTCGGTGCTTGGACGAAGGTGTATTTGATTCTCCTGCATCTATCTTATGCCGACTTGAGATCGTGATCGACGCCGTCACGTCCATTTGCCAACAGGGGATCCGATCTCGTTTTGAATCTGCCCTTGACTTTTTTCAAAAGGTAGTGAGTGCACAGTGTTTAGCAGGAATATCTCGGCGAACAAAATACTCATGTTGTGTCTTTGAAGGTCGTTCGCAAGTGCACCCCCCATGGGTTTGATCCTTCCGTCCTTCATGCTATACTCAAAGCATTGACGTTTATTGGTGACTTTGACGCCTCTCTTCCGAAATCTCTCGAAAATGAATTGATCTTGAAGATCATGAACGCTTACGAAAGTAGCTTGACGAATACGAAAGCAATAGCCAACTCGGAAAGTCCACAATCGTCTGTTGCTTTATCTCGAGACGTTGTTATGGACCTCATCGACGACATTAGCACTGGCGCTGACATTGCCACTGGTACCGATCATATGTTAGACATGTTCAAGGTAAGTACACGAAAACGATCACTTCGTGCGGCTACTGAGGACTGACTAGATTTTGACTTTGTTGCCATTTTCTTGGGACTTAGAGCCATGTATCTATCCAGTCCTTCACATTTTGTCAAGACATTTGTACTGGGATGACTCATATCACTGATTCCGTGGTAGGTACAGCCCCATCAAGTCTTACCTTTCCCTCATATTTTCCAATAGCTCAGTTCGGTTGTGTTGCTAGGCGGAGAAAAATGTTCTTCAATTAGTAGTAACCTTATGCCGAGCAATTAATCGCAAGTGCATAAGTCTTGGTGAAACAGCCACCGAAAGCGAACAATACTCGAGTATCACGTCTCTCCGAGCTTTGAACCAGACACTTTTGGTTGCTGGACCGCGCGCTCGTGACGAGCGAGTGTTTGGTCACGTCGTTCGAAGATTCGTGCTATCGACGCTTAATACCACCATGCTTACGTGGGGACTGGAAATTTTTGGAGCTACTCTCACTTTAGTCACAACGTTGTGGAATCATTACCGACGCTATCTGAAAGTGGAGCTCGCGCTACTCTTTGAGCACGTGATGCTGCGAATCCTGCGAGCAACTGCCCCGTGCGCCCGAACATACCAGATGGAAATCATGCATGAAATCACGACGTGGCTCCAGCTTCCGCACAATGTCGTGGAAATTTTTCTCAATTTCGATCTCGATCGGATTCAGCAGTGGAAAATATTTGAACATTTGTGCTCAACGCTAGGCTCGATTGGTGAAGGAACCATGGGACATCTCGTGAATACGGAGGACGGCGATGATGCGACTCTAGAACGGCAAAAACACGCAATTAGTACTATCCTAGCGATCGCTCGAAGCGTGATGGATGCGAGTGGGCATGCCCACCTTATAAGCCGGGATCAGCGCACGCGAATGTTATCAATGGACAATGGAGGATGGGAACAGGATGAACCGGGGGAAGAATCTTCACCATTAAAGAATACATTTGACGTGTTCGTTACCGGAGACATGGCATGCGATCAAACGAGTCAACCAAGCTCGCCTTCGGAAGGAAAACGTCCATTGAAGCGCAAGTATGGTCCTAGTATCTCGGTCCGCATGCGCAATGAACTTCAGCAACATAATCAGCTTTTGTTGAAACGTGCGATGGAAATCTCTTCCTCGAAAAGTCTAAAGAAAGCAATTGAGTACTTGGTAGCGATGAATTTCATTAAAGAGACGCCACGTGCGGTCACGTCGTTCTTACGAATCTACCATGACTTTTTCGACGAGACGGAGATTGGCGACTTTTTGGGTGAGGGGGACGAAGACTTTAAAGTTCAAGTTCGATTGACATATGTGAGGGCCATTTCCTTCAAGGGTATGACCCTCGTCGAGTCTTTGCGGCATTTTCTGACCAACGGAGGCTTTCGTCTACCGGGAGAAGCGCAAAAGATTGAACGAATGGTCGAGGCCTTTGCACAATGTTACTGGGACGACGCACCGACAGCTTTTTCATCGGCTGACACTGCCATGATCATTGCATACTCGATCATCATGTTGAATACGGATTTGCACAATCCCCAGGTGAAGAAGAACAAAATGTCGAAAGAGCAGTTTGTGAGAAACAATCGAGGCATTGACAATGGCAAAGACTTGTCCAAGCGTTTTCTCGAGGAGATTTACGAGGAAATCGCCTCCAATCCGATGCAGATTCGAGGTACTCGTGTCACTTCAAAGACGATTCGCGAGGCTAGCGTGACATGTGCTGATCGTGACAATGAAAAGTTCCGTGGAGGATTAGCAAAGGCGGTCGCTCAGTCGGAAGAGCTCATGAAGGATTTATCACACACGTATCATACGTTTCAATTTGTCGGGGTCGATACTCCCATTAGCCCCGATCTAATTAAACTCCTCTTTGAGCGCGTGTGGTTTTCGTTGCTGACGTTATCGACGACAATCTTGTGTGACAACCAATCGGATCTCTCAACAAGGATGCAATGCCTCGACCTGCTGCGATTCAGCATCTCGACGTGCTTGTTCTTGAATATGCCAGTTGAGCGCCAGGCATTTTCCAGTTTGTTACGAAAAGTGCAAGATTCGTTATGCGGTAGTGGTCAAGAAGAGGTTGAGAGGCAGAGGGGGGATAATGGTGCTAGCGACCACGACACCAAGTACGAGTGGGCTCGATCAATTGAAGAAGCTGCTGCGAAGGATGATCCATGGAAAGCTATGGGAGACATTCATATGCTCGTGAACGACATGAAAGATATGATTCAAGTGCGGCAGAAATCCATGAAACTCGACTCGGTGCTCCAGCGCCTGTATCGTGGTCACTTATATCTGAAAAATGCCACGACTTTTATTCACGAGGGCGACCTGACCAAAAAATGCAGGTCACGCACTCAGCTTTATCGTTTTTTTCTCTTCAATGACCAGCTTTTGTATGCTGACAAGAGTATGACTGGAAGGTGGAGTCCGCATAATTCCTTGCGTCTCAAACTGACGCGAATTTCCAACGTCCCCGACGGACCCCTGTCGAAAAACGCGTTTCAGATTCAAAACCCGGTCAAGTCCTTTGTCGTTTTCGCTGAGAGTGCAAGTTCGAAAGCCGAGTGGATGCGTCTGATTGATGACGCTATTGCTGAAGTATCGAAGAAACGGCTTGAGAACAAAAGTGCATCTCCAGTGGATTCCAAGGAGCCAAGAGACTTGTCATTGTCGACAGATGTGGCTGGGGTGAACGTTCTCCTTGATGGCCAAAGCGTCCAAAGTGGCCCTCGATGTGAGCAGAAGCAGAATAAGGTGGAGGTGTATTGAAGTCGGGTAGGCTGGATGTAGGTTTTGTCACCAACAGGAATGTGTCACAGGTAGCTAGACGTAGAGGTACTTTGGCTCCATCCTGAGCTTTATCGAGTACTGTAGTGCATTGCCGAGTGAGCAGAATATAAATGAATTTAACAAGAAAGAGAAAGATGCAAGCGGCCGACAAGCGGCGGAAAAAGGGAAAAAAACTGCGATACTTGAACTCTGTGCAAGCCCTTAACTCCATCCGATCGGATGGAGCTAAGGACTTGCACAGAAAGCCTCGATGTCAAAGAGGAATCTCGCTGCACCAGCATTGATCACTGCTTCGTCACCAAAAGAGTGGAGCGACACTGCAGCAGCATAGTCACCAGGTAGCACTTTAGTCGGCGCCATGCCGATCATCTCACCATTCAGCGTGAAAAAGATCCCATGCTTGTCAGCATCCAGGCCACAGCCCACCGTAAAGATAGGGCTTTGCTCCTTTAGGTCATTGGATTGATGTCCCCACGCTGGACCAAAAGCTTTCCAGTCTCCACCGTACGACTTGGTGCCATCATTAAACACAAAGTCGCCATCATTGCCATGATAACCATAAGACACGCCTTTCCAGCCCACGTGTTCCCCCGAGCCGAAGCCGTAAGCGTTTCGGGCTGTCGCGTCCGAGACAGACGTGAAGCCCACGCTGCCACAGCCTTTGAGACTCACTTCATAGTAGGATATCTTTTTGTTCAACGCGCGTGCACAGGACAGCTCACACAGCTTTTTGGTGCCGCGAATTGAGTCCACCGCGCCTTTGTCGAAATTTCGCAGCATCGAGTTGTTTACCACGCGGTACGTGCCATCAGATAAGTGGGTTACGGTACTGCGCGTTGACAGCTCATAAGTAGCGTCTGCTCGACGTGCAGCACACAGAGCGAGCTGGGCATCGTAAGGGAGTGTCACGTACGTCTCTGGTAGTCTTTTTAATCGCCATTGACGGCTGTACAAGCCGGTTAGTAGCATCTCGGACGTCGTTACAACGTCGTGAAAGGCTTTGCAAGCCTGTGCGGCGCTCTGTAACTCTTGGAGCGTAAGAAATTCAAAGCACAGCTCTAACGCCGCTAGCTTTAATGTCTTGCCATCTCGTGTGTGGCGACGCTTGATACGCATCGCAGCCAATAAGGCGACGATTTCGTCCGAGTTTGGCAAAAGATGGAGATCGCTCCAGCGAATTGAAGTGACTGCATGACTACTACGCTTCGCAACGGCGGCATACGATTCATAGACGACGCAACAGTCGTCCACCTCGACATCCGAGGTCTCCACTTCGTCTTCGTCACTACAGCTGCTGACTGTGGAGCAAGAGCTGCTAGAACTGCTGCGATGACGGTGAGAGAGACGACGACTCGACGGTTTCTTCGTAAGCACAACAAACGAGTTTAAGTGCGATGATTTGATCCCTACGGCAGGTGACGGCAGTGACGACAAGAGGGCGGATAACATGTTACGTTGACAACCTGATGTTGAAGTTGTGAGAGTGAGTGGGTTTTACCGGTATTTGATAACCTCAAGTCGTTTTGGAGAATGAATGATTAATCCTTAAGCCGAACTGGACCTGCTAAAATATATAATACGTGAAGTTTTCTTCAACTTAAGTATGAACGTTCTGCGCCCATCTTGCGGGGTGAATGCCCATCTAGACACCCATGCTACCACTTTAGCGCAGCCGGTCTTGGAACGCATAGAGAATACATGTAATGGAAGTTTCAGCGTCAAGAGATGATTTTTAATGTTACTTCCAAGTAAAAGCCAAAACCATTTTTACTCCATCTATAAAATGTTGAAGGTTTCCTTGCTGAGTTTGGTACGCTGGTTGAAGATGCCTCTCGAATATTAAGAGCCCTGATACATGTCATCGACTTCTCAGGATTAATTACAGATGAGCAATAATACTGTCAATATACTTGAAAGCAATAAATCGTTGTAAAAATGCAACTTTCTCTAGTGAGTTCCCAACTACCTTTTTGATGAAAGTCCTATGAAATCTAATACGATACAAAGCATGGTGTTGAAGTTGTTGAGAGAAGGGTGGATGGCCATTCCTAACTGCATTGAGTCTTAAATTTGCTTCAACTACAAGTACTTCGTACACGTATCTCTAAACCAAGACACTATTTGGTGGCAAGGCCGTATTGAGTAAGCAATGGCGTCATGGATGGTTTGCGTCCGCGGAATGCCTCAAATACTTGTTCTGGGTGCTGCCCGCCACCACGAGCCAAGATTGTGTCGCGGAACTTTCGACCTACGAGGGCCAACGCTTCAGAACTCTCTTTGGATGCTTCTGCAAATGCGCCATAAGCATCGCACGAAAGAATCTCTGCCCACTTGTAGCTGTTCGCAGTGGAAGCGGAGTAAGTTACAGGTCAAGATACCCCAAATCAGTTGCCAAGATAACGATATCGTACCTATAATAACCCGCTGCATAACCACCCGCAAAAATATGCGCGAACGAGCACAAGAATCTGTCGTCCTTAAACGGATCCATGACGGCGTATTCGCCCAACAGACGCTGCTGTACCGCAAACAGCGGCTCCTTCGATGACGAGTAGTGCGAATGCAAGTACATATCCAAAGCGCCAAAGCCCAGCTGGCGCAGCATGGTGGTCGCGACCATATAATTGCGCGCGGATTTGAGTTTCTCAAACAATTCATCGGGGAGCGTCTTACCCGTCTTGTAATGTCCACTGATTTCTGCGATCGTGTCTACGAGTTACGAAACACAGTCTGGAGTAAATCATTCATATTTCTTACAAAGGTAGGTACCGGGAGGGAAGCACCTTTATTATAGCAAAAGTTCTCCATCATTTGCGATGGGATCTCAACCGCGTCCCACTCAATCCCATTTATACCGGCTACATCACTGTACTCTATCTCGGTGAGCATGTGTTGCAAGCCATGGCCAAACTCATGGAAAAGTGTCTCCACCTCGCGGAATGTCATGAGACTGGGCTTCTCATCCACAGGAGGTGACTGGTTGCAAATGAGGTAAGCCACCGGGATGCGCTTGCCGTCTAGCTCCTTGGGACCAAGCAGTCGACTGCGGTCGACGCACGTATTCATCCAAGCGCCACCATTTTTCTCCTTAGGACGAGAGTAGGGGTCCAGATAGAATTGAGCAATCACCTCCTTGTCACCTTCTGTGCTGCGCACGTTAAAGAAGCGCACATCGTCATTCCAGACCTCAGCCTGGCCGTCCGCTGCCTCGATAGTCACGCCAAACAGCCGCGACGTGAGCGAAAACAACCCTTCAAGCACCTGAAAACAGTAGCGATCGTAACAAACAACTGAGTCGTTTTCTTTCAGCATTTACACTCAACAAAGTCTTACGCGTTCAAGCGGGAAGTATGGCTTAATGTCTTCGTCGGTAAACAAAAACTTTTCCGCCTTAAGCCGTTCAGCCCTAGTCAAACAACAATTGTTTATAAAAAGAAATGATCGGACAAGAACATGCGAGGCATTCACAAACCAATAACTAAGATCCCATGGCTCCAGAGGCTCAGTTTGTCCGTGTTGCGTCGCGTAGTCACCCACAGTCTCAATTTCCTTTCGAGCGATAGCAATACATTTTTCCCGCAGCTCGTGGTGCATTTTCTCAACTTCTTCCACACTCGTCGCCATTTTCTTTGTCATACTCATCTCTGCATATGAATTGAACCCAAGGAGGGTCGCAATTTCCCCACGAATCTCGAGCAGCTCGTCAATGATGCCTTCATTATCAAACGACCCACCACTTGCACGGGTCACATACGCACGATACAGAGTTTCACGCATTGATCGATTGGCAGAGTATTTCATAAACTGCACATAAGACGGTGGGTCCAACGTCACACGCCACGGTCCGCTCTTTGGTGTAGCGTCCACGTGACCCTCATCACGAGCATTTTGGGCAAACATCTGCAGTAACGAAGGCGGAAGTTCCTTTATCTCTTTTTTATCCGTCACAGTGATTGAATATGCTTTCGTGGCATCAAGTAGATTTGAGGAGAACTTTGTGCTCTGAAATCAATGGCAATTCAACACAAAAACGTCATTAATCGCTCTAGTCCATTGCAACACCATAACCGAATTCCATCTTACTAACTCAGCAGTACGAAGCTTAAGTTTATTGAAGTACTCCTTCTTTTCGCCCTCAAGACCAACACCACTAAGTCTTGCGCTCCGTAAATTCAGCTCAACGATACGTTGCTGCACCAACTCAAGCTTGCTCCATTCGTCGCCCTCGCGCAATGCGAGATACGCGTTGTAAAGCGCCTTGCTCTGGGAAGCTTCGGTAAACGTCTGGATCACCAGCGGCTGTAACTTGTCATGAATAACGCGTAGCTCTTCTGAGTTGCGCACACTCATGAGGTGGCCCACGATACCCCACATGCGTCCCAATGCGTCGCCCTGTACCTCTAGAGGATCTACTACATCTCCAAACTGCACTTTTGTGCCCGCATTGCTTAGCTTTTCTTCCAACTTATGCAGGTCGCGCGTGTAGTCGGCAGCAGCGTTAGTGATAGCAGGCTCAATTTCTGAGAGCTGTAGACGCTCAAAAGGCGGCAACTGACGTTCTCGGATGCAAACTTCAAGCGATCCCGACGAAGCGGATGCAAAGCTGCGCCGAAATAACGCAGTACGACGATAGGAGGCATTTGCATGAACTTGACGCACATAGCGGAAGAGCATGATGTCAAAAACAATAAAAGCACCACTCAAAAGGGACAAAGGGTGGGAAATTTATACAGTATGCTGTATGTTGTACGATCCGGTATACCACTAAAAAATTTGGAGTAGCGTAAAACATCAGTTTTTCGCAGAATCCATCAGCTGGCCAATCACATACCTGTATTTTTGCTACGCGTGACACGATTGGCAAATTACTGGAAAGCAGCAGTTTATTGCAGTTTTTGGCAGTGTGGTGATGAGGAAGAAGCAATACGATGCCGATGAGCTAGAGAGGCTGTGCAGGACCACCCCGCTGGCCTTAAAATTAGGTTGTACCCCTATGTTCCTGAGAGAACCATCTACGATCATGTAAAGCTTGCCAAAGAAAACCAGGCCAAAGATTACTACTCTACGCTACATATCGCCAGGGACTACTCTACATGCATCACCCTATATCGGCACTATTCACACTTTTCGTACTACCCAGTGGGAACCTCTTCACTTGTTTTTCGACTTGTTTGCGTTGTCCTAGGTTTCCCTCGCGTTCGACTTCAGCGGTGATGTAAAAAGTGTCATTAGTGTGGGTGGGAAATAGTGTGGCTGCGCAAATACAATGACCACACTAATTTTGCTTTTTTAATATTCCTCAATAAGTCACACTAATATCGCACATTCCTAAACCAGCTCGGATGATACGATGCTGTTCTAATACTGTATTGCACTAACTTTCATAGTGTAAGTGAAAATACAAATACGGAAATCCCCCCCATTTTTCTTGTACATTATAAACAACTTCTTGCAAAACGAAAGATTTCAGTTGGTACGTGTCAATTAGAAAGTGCCTGCTGTAATCATTGACATTTTTTTAGCAAGAATGGTAGAGCAACATCACTGAGATTGCGTAGCAAGAATAATAGAGCATGAACGGAGAAGGAGCACCAAAAAATAATACTGACTAGCAACGCTTTCTTTATTAATAGTACTCACGTAGTGACAATAATACTGCACTTACAGAATTAACGCTATTAACACGTCAATGTTACCAACGTGGTGGTTGAATATCTAAGTTATATCACACAATAACTGTGGTTGTTAATACACCTCATAAGCCACGACCTAGATACGTCAACATCTACATACTAATTCAGTCCTCTGGTATCAAAGGGTGAGCCCTCCTCTATCTTATTAGAAAACTATAATTGAAGTGTATTATACTACTGAAACGCAAAACCCACGCTATTTTTGCACGAAACGATTAGTGTGGCCTATACTAATTTCGCAGCGACATTATTTTCGTGGGTGCAGAATTACCGGAGCCCACACTAATTTCGATTTTCCATGCCAAATTTTGAGTGCGAAATTAGTATGGCCCACACTAATGACACTCTTTGCTGCACCAAATTTATGAGTCGGTCATAAAAAAGCCATTCTCATTCTCAAAAAAGCTGACGCTCATTGGCGAACGTTAACCCTACCCCTCCAAATCCATTCTCAGTGAGATTTTGCAATTACAGTTTTATCTTTACCCTCAGTGGTCGTTCAGCCGCTGATGATAAATATAAAACTTTGGGATATCATATAGAGCGGCCGCCACCGATCACGCTATTCCATTGCCCCTCGATCTTAACAGATTTCAACTGGTTTAAATTGAAACATGGACTTGTTGAGGGCAGAAACAGGGTGACAGCTCACATAACGAGAATTTGGCAGTTAGAGGACGGAATTTTTTGAAGAGTCTGCTCGCCAACCGATCCAGATGTAGTCGATTGGATATCGGAACAAAACAAATATGTAAGACCAACCCCCTAAGCAAGTCTGGCAGCCGGTCACATTCTGTCGGACTACCAAGTGTGGGTTATATATCGTATGGCAACATTACAACTAAACACTTTCTTTGCTACAAAGACAGTTACTCACCTGTGTATATTAGATGAGACTTGTAACAGCAACAAGTCAGACGTAGAACACATCATGTGGAGTTGCACATATTGGAATTTGGAATGATGTGATCTATGATGAAAACTGACATTAAATTCCTGGTAACGAGATTATCGTGTTTTTTTTCATATTGTGAATTTTAGGTTAAGTAGTATTTTAGCCGAAACTACACTTAATTTTTACATAATATATACTTTCATATTTGTCGAGTAACAGAACATCGAACACTTACCTCCTGAGCAACTCCCTCACGTCCTGCACTAACACGCACGACATCTGAGTAGCACTGACGCACATCTCCGATAGACTAATCGATAGGGAACGCACTTCACTACAAGAAAACATTTGGATACACTAATCGGTGCCGATTTGCTACGGGTGGGATTAAGGACATTTACGCAGTACACTACACTTTCCTACAGGTTATGATCCCAAGGCTGCGGGGATTAGGACTGGATTTTTAAGTTTTTCGATGCTTACAAAAGTTTTCGTTTAAAGTACGAATCTCGGTGGAAGTCCCCTGTGCGAAAGGGAGACATTGGTTTATTCACTTTCGTTTATTTTCGTGATTACGTGGTTATCTAAGTGAACGATGACTGAAGAAAGAGTGGATATGGTCGCCATAATAAAATAAATGAAGCGGTTGGAGAGTAAAATTGAAGCAATGGAGGAGGAAAAGTCACAAGATTGTGCCTCCTTCATCTCACCCAAGTCGAATAAAGGCTCTGATCACGACAGCTTTTTTAAAGAAGCAGTTAAAAATAAAGGTCCTTTCGGTAAAAGGATGACTATGGAGGATTTGGGTGGAGCCAACGGTATAGAACGTGGTGCGCAGTGGCAGACACCAGGAAGGAATGATCAAGGAGCGGGCAGGATGTTTGACAACCAAGACAGACATAACGTGCGTTGGATTGGATATATGAAGATTCCTAAGTTGGCGATAAATTTTTTTATGGGAGATGAGATTTATCCCGGACTAGGAGTAGGATTTAGGCAGTGGGACTACCTGTTCATCGAAGCAGTCGAGGTTGAACAGCTGTCATTTGGTTTCAAATGGACAGAACGCCTCAAGGTAAATAAATTGAGCGAACACCTGGAGGGTGTAGCGGCAAGTTCCTTTCAAGCAAATATAATGACTTGGTGGCAAATATCTCAAGAATTGTATTTCGTATTGGATCAATTATATCATGCATTCAAGGTAAATATTACACACCAACAAGCAGCGACGTTATTTGCACAAGAAAAGGATGTTTGGAGGTCATGGACCCAACATTTCTTATACTTGGTGGCTTTAGCGCGCGAGAATGGAGAATATTGTTAGATATGCAGCGCCTGGATTGAAAATGGGGCTGATGATACGCTATAACCCGCAACGTATTGATTACATACTACACGCGCAGGAACTCATTGCGTGGACGCAGAGTTGGAAAGATTGACCAGGTTGAAAATGAAAAAAAGCAATAAGAATATTTTGAATTTCTGTGGGATGAAAAAGGAAGAAGAAAAGGCACGTGTTTCGGTTGTGGTATGGATGGGCATAGCATGAAATATTGGCGACAAGGAAACCGAAGAAACGCAGAGCAAAAGCCACTTCGAGCGCCAAACCTAAGAAAAAGAGGAGACGAAAATATATGAGAAGAATTTCGTATTATCGTTCGATTGTAGTGTAGAAAATTAGGGAAGAAGGTACATCGATGTACCGACGAAGACGTTTGTATCATTGAATAGCGGATTGCCAGCCGGGCTACCTGTTAGTCCAGTTAAAGAAGACTTTCCAGGAAGACCACCAGGAAATTGTGATCATTAATGAAGGACTTGCTCTTTACCTGATGAAGCAAAAAGGTAAGGTTTAAAAAAAGTTGTAAAATGTGCGCTTTTTGAAGCCTAAGTTCTGGCGACGTCATATTAACCTTACCGAATGTTTCATACTTACGCTCCAAATCTGCCAGTACCCTATTTCACCTTCAAATTTATAAGAAAAGCGTCGGCTCAACATCAAGGACACTGGCGTAAAATGATGCACAATTAATGCCATGGGGAGACGACATATTGTTTGACGTGGAAGTAACTGGGTGTGTGTTTACGGCAAGGCTAAGTTTGGTGAAAGATTTAAGTGCGTCTGAGAAGTTCTCGAATATGCTAATGACAGCTATGGAGAATAATGAGTGTGACGATCCGCAGGAGGGATCACTGCATCACTTTCATTTACGATTAGGACATTTATCGACGATACAGTGGAGAGATTAGCCAAGGACCCAGCATCTGGGATCAAGCTAACAGATAAGCGCAGACCCAATTATTTAACCTGTGCTGAGGGCAAGGAGACGCGGACAAAACAGCCGAAGCAGGACAGTGGGCAGAACGCACCGATAGATAGAATCGGTGGCGTTATCTGTAGTGATTTAAAAGGACCATTTACGCCAAGAGATCGACGTGGAAACAGGTTGTTGATCGTGTTTGTGGATCATTTCTCGAACTACGTACGTGTATTTCCTGCGAAGTCTAAAGCCCAAGCCGCGAAAAAATTTGAGCACTTTTTAGCATGGTTTGAAGGAGAGTTCAAGTGTCGCATTCACGTTTTACGAGCTGATGGCGGTGGAGAGTATCGCAATGTGGATTTATTCTGTAAACGAACTGGAGTAAGAAGACAAATCACTGCAGCATGTAATCCAGCTTCAAATGGGAAAGCAGAGCGAATGAATAGGACAATTTTCAACATGATCAGATGTATAATCTTTGGATCTGGAGTTCCGTTAACATTTTGGTCCGAGGCAGCAGAATATGCAAGTTATATTCTCAATCGAAGCCCGACACGAGCAACTTAGCGGAAGATGTCGCCCATTGGAGTTTCAACGAAGAAGAAAGCTAATATTTCGGATATTATGATTTTTGGATCGCCGTGTATGGTCTGACGGAACGCGAGGAATAAATCGCTCGGTAAACACGCTGAGAAGTCGTTAATCCAAAAACGACGAAACAAAAGGTTACAAGGTGCTACTTTTGAAGGAAAGAGTAGTAACGACTACTAGACACGTATATCACGTGGAGACGTTGGGTGATAAAGAAAACGAAAAGCTGTCACGTATGATAATTGAGGACGTGGAAATATATCACGAAAGCAGTGGAGACAATGCAGTCTCGAAGTAGAAAACGAATGAACGTTGAAGAAAAAATTAAGGCAAGATTTACCGCAGAGAATATCAACGAGGAAGATTAAGAAGACGCAGAAGTTGATTGAATTGGAAGAAGACAAAAGGCAGCGTGAAACAAACGACGAAGACATTTTGAGTGAAAATGATGAACCGAATGAAACGAGTGGTGAGAATTCAGTTTTTGCGTTTCCAGTCTGTGATATGAATAATTTTTTTGGATAATGGAAAAATGGCTGGAACGCCGGACCCGAAGAGCTATTTCGAGGCTCACAAGGAAAGACAACCCGAGAAGTGTAAAATAGCCGAAAGGACAGGATTACATGCTTTGGAAAACTTACAAACCTGGGATTAATGAAGAAGACAAGCGAAGTAAAGACATTGCCGATCAAGTGGGTTTATAAAATCAAACTAAAGAACGATGGTACGGTGGAACGCTATAAAGCGTGGTTGGTAGCTCGTGGTGACAAGCAGATTTATGGAGAGAATTATCGCTTTACGTTCTCGACAGTCATGGAAATTAATAACATGAAGATTGTTTTGATACTATCTATTGTGTGGAATGTGCCTGTGAGGCATGGAGACGTACCAAGCGCCTACCCGAAGGCGGCTACGGAGAAAGAATACGATATCACTTGCACTTCCCCCAAGGTATGGAAATATCGAATGATACACTGAAAAGACTGGATACCACATGTTCGAAGGAGCTGATGCTGAAGCTAAAAACGAATCTATAAGGTCTAAAACAAGCTGGAAGACTGTGGTATGAATTGTTGTGTGAAACTTTGATAAAAATGAACGTTTCTCAATGTTTGACAGACACTTGCGACTTTGTACGAATTGTTGGCAAATGAACGATTGTAGTTGGAGTGTATGTCGACGATCGGCTGGTTACGACGACAGAAACAAAGCTTGTGGATGAGTTTTTTAAAGACATGCAGATATTGGAGTTGAAAGATCTGGGCAATGTGGAGAAGCTTCTTGGCATGAGAATATATGGAGATCCTTCGAACGGATATACTATAGACCAAGAAGGAACTATTGTTGAGATGCTCGAAAAGCATGGACTACAAGTAGTAAAAAATGAAGTGAGAACGCCTGTTACAAGCCTGGAAGTTAGGAATGAACTGAACGAATTATTGTCGGCTGTATCTCGTGGAAATACGCCTACGATAAAAGATTTCCAGTCTCTCGTGGGAAGTTTACTGTGGATTTCAAGAGTTTCTCGTCCGGACAATTCATTTGACGTGCATCGTGCAACGAGGCACACGCACGCGCCAAGTTTAAGTGATTTCAAAGTCGCGAAGAGAATAGCAAGATATTTGAAAGGAAGCAAGAAGCTGAAAGTGTGTTTACGTGGAGATAACGATTTGAAGCTACCATTACGAATTGTAAGCTTTAGTGATGCCGACTATGCAGCTGACCGCGAAGACCGCAAAAGTGTCAGTGCGAATGTGATCTTCGTAAGTGGAGAAATAGCAGGGTGGAATTGTAACAAGCAGGGATCTGATGCGTTATCGACTGCAGAGGTGGAGTTTGTCGCGGCCGCTGTAGGTGGACGAGAGCCGTTGGGATTGATAGAGCTATTTGAAGAAATTTGAATTAAAACGACGACGCCCATCGTATTGAAGATCGACAACCAAGCTGCGATCAAGCAGCTCAAGAGTGAAGCTAGCGCGTCCAGTGCCAAGCATATCGACGTGAAATTGACATTTTTGAAGGATTTCGCTAAGAAGGGAATTGTGGAGCCAGAAACATGTGTCCAGTGAAGTATGGTCGCGGATTTACTCACGAAGACACTACATGCATCAATAATTAAATATTGTGCGAGCAAATTGGACTCAAGTGAATGATATATTACGTTTATGGTCTTATCGCGCTACTACTGGATATGCATTTTCATCAGAGCGGTTAATAGCCTGCGCTAAAAAATCAAAAAAAAAATTAATTAAAAAACTAAAACAAAAAATAAATCAAATTTTACTAAACAAATTAGTTAATTTATATATATATATAACCATAAAAGGCAGCTATAGAGAAAAGGTTGGTCTATTAACGCCCCTTAATTGACTTCTCGATAGCCCTCGCAGCTCTTAGCTTCTGGCAAGTAGCCCGGCCGTTTCGCTGCAATGGTTTGCTGCGTCACGGCAGCCACTCGGAAATTTTCTTCAAATTTGTTTGCAGTGATCTAAGCGTCTCGATCAGCCGCTGACTATCCAAGATATTCCCCTTTGCAGTCTGAAGCAAGTACAGAATCTGCCTTGTTGGCTCCAGCGATTTCCCTCAATGTTGTTCGAGCTCAGGTTCCACCACGATGCCAAGCATTTGATCTTGGAACCTCTTTTGAGTCGCTTTAAAGTTTAACATGTTGACACCAGAGCCCCTACGAGTCATATGCATTACATATATGTACATTGTCCAATTGTTTTAATAAGTGTACCATTCACCGAGTCACGGAAACGCTTTTGGATTTGCTGCACGTCATTCATTCCGAGCAATATTTCTTGCATGACGATACATGATATAGCTAGCCCTGCGTGCAACTTGCATTGACCGTACCGTTTCATCCTTGAGTCGAAGATGTGTTCCATCACTTAATTCGACCACACTCCTGTCGTAGTCGTTGTCATCGCCGTTGTTCCACACTTGAACTTCTTGGAGCATTGAACGGATTGTACCCAACGAGTTAGTTTCATCTTCCAAGGGCTGGTGGTTGATACACAAATTGTGGAGTCGCATGCACGCGGAAATCACAATTCGACAATGGCGCAATTTCACACATAGTGGCCGCTTCAGAATGCGTCACTTGTTGACCAGTAGTCCAAACGCCATTTCGACTCTGATTCTGAGCTGACTTAAATAGAAATTGTAGCTCTTTCGTTCTGGCTGCCCTTGGACTTGCGCTTTGTTGAATGGTGTCATAAGGAGCTGCCCCGGCATATGCGTTATCACCTACAACGAAATAGCTCCCCTTAATAGTCGTTAGTAACCTGCTTAGATGCCAGCGCTGGAACGTAAGCGAATCGTTCATTCCACCGGGCGATTTAGCCGTAAACGAGGTAAATCGCGATCGATGGTCCGCGCATGCCTGGGCATTAAGGCCATATTTCTGATAGTGACCTGAAAAGAATCTTGTAACACACCCACACTCACCTTTCTTAGCATGCGAAAGGGATATAGCAAACCATCAATCGCACCAATACATCCTTCAATTATCCCATTGTCGCTCACTCGTCTGCCGCCAGCACCATCTCACTTCGAATTGCAGGAAAATGAATTCGAAGGGTCTTGGCATCATTAATTGTATACATCACTCGATAAACAATACGATAAAACGCTGCACGACTCACACCAGTGATCACACGAATGTGATGATGGCTTCCACCGGCAAGCCATGAAAGACAGCATTATAGCATGCCTGCCGGCGAAACTGGCGGGGCACCTGACGCTCAACGGACTGAATGATAATAACCAATGTGCAAATATAGCACGACCGCATGGAGAAGCGCTTCAAACGACGCGTAGCTCTTTCTGTAACACGACAAAACTCTGGTTCGTGGAGAAGGTATTCAGCATGTCGAGGCCAAGATATCCGCTCCCGCACCAGGATATTTTCTTCCTGTAGACGAATCGTCGCTGTACATGGATAAATGTAGCGATGATGATAGTGATGCAAGAAATGCCATTTTCTATGGCTCCATGCAACCTCCGATTCGTAGCCATTCGTGCAGCATAATATATTCACGTGATTTCAGTGGAATTTTATTTATTTTGACAGTAGTGCTATTTCTGAGTAAATCCTGGGGACAGCACGTCCTTCACAATGGCGACGACACGTCTTTCAAGGCCTTGACTGTGCGCCGTTTACAGTGGCGACGATCAATTGATTTTGGTTATAATAGCGGTGGTCACTCGGCGACGTAAACCTGATTTGTTTCGGGGAATTACATGTAGTCGACCAAAGCAATATTATCGGTTAAAATAATGCGTCAGTCAACTGACGCATGCGTCTGCCATTGCGTCGAACGCCTCGATTTTGTAATTGTCACCTGACCAATCGAAGTGCGTGTAGCGACGCATACGGGGCGATATGCCTTCCCCTAATGCTGTGAAACATCTTGGAGGGGTCACCATCATAATTCAAAATCTTCGAGGTTTTAAGCGAACGGACAGAATGAAGTAGCTTCAGGCTTGAAGATTAATGGAGATAAATACTATTCTATCTGTGTTAATTCAGGAGACGCACATAACCTCATCGTCAGAGGCAGACGAGATAACGATAAGCTGGGAAAGCATGTGGGCATACGTTCACGACACCGAACGTCTAGCCTACTCGGGAATTTTTCAGGGTAAGACTGGCGGTGTCGGGATACTAATATTCCCGAAAAAGGCAAGTGTCAACGCACCAATTACCCCTAATCAATGGAACAAACGACAGATGGCACTGAAAAATAGGGGATTGGTCAATAATCAACTTATACGCTTCTAAAGAGGAGATGTACCAGTTCTATAAGACCTATTTGGGAGAACGACTAGTCGCGACGGCCCCTCTAATTATTGCCGGTGATTTCAATTGCGTAGAGGTACCAGCTCTAGACCGGATGGGAAGAGAGAGAGGTATTCATACAGAAAGTCAAGAACTCACAGCGGCATTTCAGCATTTGAACATGTTTGACGCTAATATTGTGATAACAGATATGGAGAACGATGATGTAGTTGGCCCACTTCAGTTTGTTTACGTTCTGGAGAGGGATTACGCCAGCAGGCTAGACCGCTTCTATATATCGGAAGGTAGACAAGGCTGGGTACAAGTAGTACAGGTAAGGGGTCCTCCTGTTAAGTCGGATCATGAATAGGTAATATTGAAAATACGCAACCCACATCGGCAGACAAAGATTCAATCACAAACGAGGCAGTTTTACCCGGTGAGATGTGGAAACAAAGAGACGCTAAAGCAGGAAATTTTGGGTAAGATGGCACTAGCAAAACGACTTTCCGTTTACGAGCACCTTTCCTGGGAACAAATACAAGAAATATGAAAGCACACACTAACGACCGTTTTTAAGATAAAGGCGAGAGGAAAGAAACGAAAAATTCGCTCCTTACATAATTTACTTTTCGGTTCCGGTTTAATTAGGAGATATATCCAATTAGTGACGGAGAATGAGCTCAAACGTCACAATCGGTACAGAAGAGAGCGCAAGATACGTCGTTTCCCCGAACATGTCCGTTGGATCTTTAAGAGATGGGAGAGGAACCAAACTGTAACCAAGATAATCCTCCCGGCAACAGCAGATATTGGAGGAACCCCGACAATTGGGGATAAATTTGCAATTGTGTGGAAAACAGTGTTAGAGAGGTCACACAGGACAATCGCAACCCACAAGATAGCAGCCTCTTTTCACGAGTTTGTACAAATACCAGAGAAATACCGAATGACACTCAGTATAATAAACTGCTAATGGCTCCAATAGACGGGGGGAAAGTAGAGTTAGCAATCAAAGGGTTAAAACGGAGAAAGGCATGTGGACTGGATGGACTTCTAAATGATTTTTATAAAGATTTGGGTGGAGAAGTGGAGAAAGAATTGGTTGAATTGAGTAATAATTTATTATAGGCCCCCCGGAGTATTTTCGGCAGGCACTGATTATTCCTATAAGAAAAAAAAGGATTCTTCAAACGTTCAAGCGCGATGGACTACAGGCCCATTGCTTTATTGCAGTCTAGTTATAAATTTTGCACGCATAATAGCTAGAAGGCTACTAGACGATTTGATCAGCCCAGCTCAACAAGGATTCGTACATGACCAAACAATGGATTGTGATTGAGCTGTCTACGTGGTGATGGCCCTTCTGAGGAGGACGATACATTGTGCAAATACCAGCCCAAAACAGAGCGCAGACATTTTACTCTTCGATTTTCAAAAGCTTACGACACAATCGATCGTACCTATTTATTGAACGTTCTGGGAGCCTATGGTTTATATAAATCCTTTTGTGGACTTAATTACGCACTTGCATCAAGGTACTACAGCACAAATCTTAGTTAATGAGGAACTCTCCCAACCTCTGGAGGTGGTATCTGGCATCAGGCAAGGATTCCCCTTGGCGCAACTACTTTTCATTTTGGCGGTAGAGCTGTTAGCGATAGCAATGCATCAATCAAAGCAGTTTGAAGGGATCCCAATAACGAAAGCGCCAACAAGCGTCAAACACAGGTTCTCTGCGTTTACAGACGACTCGACGGTTATCACCTCCAAGACTGCACACGTACCCACGATAATGCGGATTGTACAGACTTTTGGAGATTTATATGGATTAAAAGTGCAGATATCAAAGTGTGCAGCTTTATTTTTCTAAATAGATATACCGATATGGTGTGGTGTACCGGTGACCAAGAAAGGGAAAAGCTCGCACCAGATCGACACAGGACCGTTTGAGGATAAGAACTGGGTCGTACGTATCAAGGCAATACACCGGAGGTTAGTCATGGCCAATAATTGTGGAACGTCAGTAAAGGAAAGGGTGTACGTCTCTACAATGAAGTAGTCGTACCGGCAATTTTATTCAATGCGGAAATTTTTCACCTACATCCCCAGGTAAAAAACATTTTGTCTAGAAGAGATTGGGTGGAACAAACGCTATAAGACACAAAATCGCTCCGTCACTTGTATACATTCCAAACAAGGCAGGCGGGTTAGGTCTCATTGCGATCCACGCAGTAGTGCAGTTAAAGAGGCGTCAATGTGGTTAATTGAGCCGAAAGACAGGTACACTGAAGCATGGCGGGTATATAATCACCACGTACTATCTCAACGCTTAGGTAGAATTATTTTGCCAGGAGAGGCACGGCAGAGGCGACGGCTGATAAGTGCCCTGGCACATGAAAAGGCTATTCGAGACCAGCTGCGAGATCTCTACGGCCGGACACGCAGACAATGCAGTTACTAAATCAGTATGCTAATGATTATGTACAGCATTGTATAACAACAGGAGAAGAGACCAGGCGCAAGCACTAAGGACGGAGAGAGCATCGAGATCACGATAGATACAGAACACTATAGCGGTCACGATTTCATGCCGCGAGAAAATGGTAACTTTTTGGGGGGTATTTTCAATGGGCGCACAATCCATGGTTATCGAGGCACCGAATAGGACGCTATCACGCAAGAAATTCGAGCATGCCCCCTGGGTGACTATTTGCAATCTTCACATACAGAGAATAGCTCATCATTGGTTTCGATGGAGCGTACAAGGACACAGTTATGGACGTCACACAAGGGCCAGAAAATTAGGTGGCTGGTACCGATAATATTGTGTTCGCCAAAATTGGAGATGGGTACGTGCGTAGGAAGGGAGCAACAATTACAAATGCCCGGGGAGCTGACAGAAGTCGCATCGAGCAAGACTGGAAGCTACTTGATAAGCGGACTACACAGTCAATCCGGACGGACATATCAGCTGACCCAACGACAGGACGGTATTCATTGGGATGAAGTGTGACAGCAGAAGAACATCAAGAGACGGCCCTAGACGGATCTCATCCATACAAAGGTCTTCTCTTTCAGGCATATCCTGCCATTCATGGATATCCTTGGGAACTCACTCAACCCGGCAGTAGCCGGATTGAGAGCGTTGAGAGTATTGACTTTTTTTGGGGTTCATCGGAATCTATTACAAGCGGGCGATGAAAGACACCCCGAAGATATTCAAGAACTGGCAAGAAAAGCAACATAAAGATGACTGGACGATGTGTGTTCAAACACAAAACCCACGTCAGCTCTGAACTTATTCACATATACTGCTGATAACCAGCTATGGGTTATGTATAAAGGGGCAACGCTACAGCTCAACGTCTAGTATAACGGTTATTTATAAGGAAACAACTTGTCCGCTCGGTAAAGATTGTACAAGACAAAGAAAGGGGTAACACGCATTGTGTGGGGCTGTAGGCGAGAAGAGCAGCTGTGGCAAAGGCTAGTCTCGCACTGGGTCGGAGTCAAGGTGGAGAATTACCAAGTAGCGATAGCAACTAGAATGGCCCCAGATATATCGGATTGCATGAGAGGCAGAGTAACCGCGAGGACTGGAGGACATACCGACGATGTCTTTCCACAATTGGCAAGGATATGGTGGGCACCCACATCGATAATTACGGCGTGGTTGTGGAGATTGCAAAATTAAGTAATACATAAGGGCGAGCGATGATCGGCCTACAAGCATATGAATTTTTATTAACAATGCAATTACACAAATTACAGCAGTGGCGAAATTTGAACGGCGAAGGGCACAGACGCGGATACAAGGCATGTATCTGCAAGTAGATGGAAGCAGTTTATCGGTTAGGCTCAAACAACTTTTCAGACCACTTATGGAACCAGATGTCGATCCAG
>MIQA02004837.1:0-28034 GCA_001887855.2 Sclerospora graminicola | reverse complement strand
CCTGGGCGGGAATCGTCACCGGGGAGCTCGACTGGCCATATACTTGAACTTTGTATACTGCGGGGGCTGGACCGAGAATAATCGATCGGCCAGCTAAACCAATAATAATGAAGGGTGAATCCAAACGTGTATGTAAAGGGGAATCCAAATATAACTCCACACTCTTCCACAGAAGGCCAAAATGTCACCACTTCCCAATACCTAATACCGTGTTCAAAACACGGGCGACTTGAGGTGAGTGTACGAAACGCCGCGACTCCCGGTCAGGGGACTTCCGGTGGGTTAACTTAACCTTCCCCGGGCAAACCAATAACAGCAAGAGGGGACCTTGTTAGCCCTCCGCTGTGAACCAATAAAAGCGACTTGTGTCTAAGAAAGCGAATTGTATACTGATTTATCCCTATATCCAATACTCCCTCTTGTGTAACCTACCCCAAATAGCCCGGCTGACCAGTCATGTGTCTTACCCGAAGTAGCCCGGTTAACTCCGATTTTGTGTATCCGCCTGGCCGGTACACCAAACCCAGATGGTACCAGCCCGACCGGTACACCGAACCTAGCTGGTACCAGTTCGGCTGGTACATCGAACCCGGCCGGCTCGGCCGGATGGCCATCCATCTGAGCTCCCTGGCCGCTGGCGCTAGCACTTCCTTGGCAGCTCCACGTCCGATCCGGGTGCCTCCTTCGTCCACTAGAACACTCATCCTCCTTCAGGCCCCTTTCGCTCATACCTTCCAACCAATCCGCCACCAATCCGCCCCTCGGCCGTCCGCTTAGCCCGCTAGCCCAACTATCAACGTCTTCAGTTGCGTTCGTCCGGCCTGATTCCAGGCCTAGCGCCGTCCGGCCGCTGGTAGATGCGCTCGGCGACGGCTATCCGGCACCTATGCCCTTGGTCCATATTTCTGCCAATCAGAAGGCGCCCTTTGGAAAGTACTTCACACCTTCCCCTCAATAAATTTAACCAGCCACTTTACCACACAATCAAGATTCAACGGCTTAAATTAGCATCGCAATGGCTTATAGCGGCTCCTGACTGTTATCAAAGGGCTTGGTTAGATATGATGAACCTGGTTCAAAGGAAGGATGCGAGACCAATGCTGTCCCCACTGAAAGGATATCATGTATGAAAGGCAGTCGGCGATATTTCACTTGGGTCGCCGGGCGGAATACGGAGGAATTAGCGGAATGGCTAGGACCGGATCGGGCACAACTAGAGGGAATGGAAAAGCATACACAGAATCAGTTGCCGCAGATACTAGTCATGTCAGATCGTATGCGTATGAAAGCACATAGTGCTCGCACGGGAGAGATTATTGAGATAAGATTCCTGTGGATAAATTTGATTTCCATGGAATACTTCCAGGGCATATGATCCCGTTCTGGGGAACCTACAGTTGGGCTTCCAATCCATGGATACGAGAGTTACGAGCGTTGGAACTAATCCCCCGGAAATATGATAGAATCCCGGATATAGCTATTCGGGATTTACAAATAAAACGACTAACTTTGTCTACGTTTACTTGGCAGGAAGTGGGCGTACATGGATTACCGCATACCAGGGCTAATAGGGGACGATGGTTGAGTGCGTTGGTTTTGGCGTCTCCAAGGGTTGCTGTAGGTCACTGCATCGGAGAAACTCCTTGTATACCTCTGTGCCGTGGCCCGAGACAGGCTTTAACAGAAACAGGGAGTGTGCGAGGATTTCGTTAAGATACGATGGAGTTGGTGAAGGCCAAACAACAATTAGATGATATCTATTGGAATGGCATCTCAAGCAGCAATATTGTGGAATAGGATTGGACGGAGATTCAGGAAAGTCAAATCGTCTTCCAATCTCACCCAGCCCTCCATTAATTGGCTGGTATGTGGATGAGACGACTCCGATGTGGACAATATGGTCTAAGATACGAAGGTCGTTTTGAACGCTATATTATTATGTTGCTCCACATTTGGGTAAGATTCTGGCTAAATAGAAACGAAGATGTACAGATAGTGGATGGTGGACTAGTCTCCAAGATGTAGAACCAAAACAGGTATGTGAACATGTTAATTTGTTGACTGACTATCAAGTTTGGGTTATGTTTCGAGCGGTAAAAATGCAATTAAATACCTTTTATTTGTGGGAGTCGCCGAGTCGGCAATGCATACTGGATGATCGCTGTACAAGTTTGAGGACGGATGTCTGTCATATTTTACGGGAGTGTAAACGAGCTCAAGCCTTTTGGACCCGTCTCCTGTAACATTGGTTAGGAGTATCCATTACGGAGAATACCTTAAATGGATATCAGGAAGCAGTGGTAATGAAAAAAAACTCCGATAGGGAAACATGTCGAAGAGGCGATGATGACACGACATGGACGGTTTGATAACTCTTACACTCCGATTTTCGATCGCCTGTGGAAAGGACTGTGTGGGATTGCTACAGCTTGATTGTGGCAACTTCGCAACCAAGTTGTTTTTAAGAGATTATCAAGAATGCTTATGAATTTCTCTGGAAACAATGTCGCGCGCAAATCGAATCAGTGGCAGAATACGAGAGAAGATCAGTTTTAACGAGAGAAGAAGGAATCCGACTGCAGATCAGTTTACAGTGCTTATTTGAACAAGAACCAGCACCAGATCACGAATTCAACAGAACGGACCAGGGACGACCAGGTGTGTTGAGCAAGGAACCGCAATCCATGATAGCTGAGCCTCGCTTACATTCTAGATTTCATATGTTCATAGTAGCTAAGAGTTAAGACTAATAAGACTACATTTTACTACTACATGTACTAGAACGGACTACAATAGTGGGTTCGTACTTAGCTAGTACCGTATCTCACCCCCGTAGATGGCGTTTTCTATATCTGGACCAATCGGAAGCATGCAAATGTCGGTAAAAGGACATGACTGTCGGCAAGCACATAATGAACACAGCAACTATTTTCAGGTAGATCTCGTGAAACGAGCAAATTTATTGTGCGTTTGTATAGAAGTTCAGGCATCGTAAAAGCTGTGAAAGTACCACGTCAAGCTGTTGCCAGGTATCCCAAGTATCAGGTGCATTTTGTTTCTTGTCTTCTGAGTATCTGTTACGGTCTCTTTGATATTTGCTGATCGTGTCCAGTAGTTCATTTAGCGTTGAGCGCATCTTTATCGCGTCTGACATAAACTTGTCTCCACCACGACCAGTGCCTGGCATTACGTCCGTGTGAAAGAGCAAGTTGTAAAGTGCTTTGCTTGCAATTAATACCATGGCCAGATCGTCCATGACAGCACTTTGAATGATCCCCACCAGCAAATTTCGAACGTCAACTTCATCACTATCAACAATTGGGCGAACTGAAAGCAAAGCTTGGCGAGTCCTCAGGTCGAGAGCAGCATTGATTAAAACCCCACACACGGTATATACGACTTCGCGATTGCTGTGGTCCAGTAGCACGACAAAAGAGTCCAATGCTTTATGTTGAATCATATTCACTAACACATCTCTAAATCGAGACAAGTTTCCAAATGCTCGAGCGGTTTCGATGACAACTTCGTCATTTTGATCAAAAAGAAGTGGTGTCAAAGCCTGTGCAATCGTAATGCGATTACTTTCGATAAAGCAGTATGTGTGTTTTAAAGCGCCATTCAAATTTTTCGCCTCTCCAGTACTATAGTATGACACGTTTGTTATGCAACTCACGGCATTGAGCATAAGCTCTTCATCGCCAACGCTTTGAGCAACTTGAAGAATTCTCAGCAACGAGCCTAGCCTTTCCTCAGTTTTTAGCCGAGCACCAACATCAGCATTTATCGCTAGATTAGCTAGTACACGGATAAGCTTGATCAGAACTTCCGTCGATTTTTTTCGTTCTGGAACTTGGTCATTTAACTCGCAATCAAGTGGTGATCTAGTGTAGCGAGCAGAGTAGACTTGCATCACTTCCAACAAAAGAGTGATTCCTGAAAAGGTAGTGGCAATCAATCGTCGGTTCTGTTCATTACCAGCACACAAGTTTCCAAGAATAAACAACACACGGACAAACATTAAGTCTTGAAATCGTTGGTCCGAATCTTGTTGATCAAAACGAGAAAGCCATGAATTCTGACGATAATCGATGAGAGACATAAGATTTTGGACGTTCGTGAAATCCTGATTGATCTGTGCACGTGGTAACTCATGTAAAGTGAGTTTGCTCAAAATGCGCGAGATGTTTACCATAAGCTCTTGGTGGTCCATAAAAGTGGGAATCATATCGCAAAGCCGAAGCGCGATGTGAGCTTCGACAAACTGTTTATGATTGTTTTTAGAGACGGACAAATTCCGAAGGATTCCAGTCATTTGCACCAGAAACTGGGCGATCTCAGTATGTTTCGCTGCATCTTCAGCGCGCCACAACATCGTTTTGCTACATATTGCAATTGCACGGTTTGCGGCTAGCAGATTGGTCATTCTGTTGTCGGTGTTCGAGACGTTTTTTAAGGTCCCTGCTGTGTATATCAGTGCCTTCATAGGAATACTGAGACTATCATCTGAAAGAATGATGCCTTTCGTATTGCCCTTTATGATCTGTTGTTCCGGAGATCGGTCACTAGTTTCTGCAATAGCGTTGAGAATTGCTTCTACGTAGCGAACGTTGCAGAAACAGCTATCATTGCCACTTTCCTTGCTGAGAACAAACAACGTCTTCCCCAGTTTAATAGCCTGGGCACTATCAGCCCTATCGAATTTGTCGTTTGAGCCTCTGAAAGTGCGATAAAGATCCAAAAGAGAAGGTGCTAGCTCTAACACACAAGATGCATCAGAAGACCATTCGTTTTTGAGTACAACACTGGAAAGTTCGTTAAAAAGCTGAGCTTGGAGCTTTTCTGCGGCAGTGTCATGTGAGTATTGTTTACTTGGTAGTTTGCAGTCAGCTAGAAGAAATGAGCTCAGATTGACAAAATTATCGACCAGCTCACGTAGCTGAGCCATGCCATTCCTGCTATCCGACAAGCCTGCTCGGCTAGCTAACAGGATGCTGCACTTGATTTCATCATACAACTGCAACAACTCATCCTATAGCAACGTACAAAGTGGCGTGGTCAGCTCAGACCAGAATAGTTGGTGAGATTAAAAAGCTTTACATTAGAAGGTAGAGTCAAAGATGTCTCTGGGTTATACTGTGTCGTTACAAGGTCATTATTGACCATGTCAGCAGCAGACAATTCCTCATCGGACTCGCTGTCTGATAAAATCGGAGCCTGTACGAGCTTGAGGGTTGTGAATGACGAAATTTTGTTCGATGTTTTCTCTTGACTAGAATGCATTGTCATTGAAAGCTGTGCCTTGGGTTTGTTCAGTCTAGGAGTAGATTCTGTCGGACTTGAGACGACTGGTTCGATTTTCTGCTGCTGACTCATTTGCTGTAGCTCTGCAGCAGTAAAAGCTGAGCTCGGACGTGACTCTGGACGATAGTCGTCACCATGGAAAAGTGGACGAGCAGAAGACTGCGGTGTATATGGACGCGAAGGGTTTTTTAACGAAGCTCGAGCCTGTCAGATGCGATAAACATTGTGAATTTACAGATGGTTGATAGCTAGGTAATGCTCATACCTGCGATAAGACGTGAGAAATGCCCCCACGAGCAATATAAGCGTCCATAGAATATTACTATTTGGCGTCTCGGCAAGTCGGCTTGTTCGTGTCGTTTCGTAATTTAGAAAACAATTATTGCTTTTAAATGTATTACATACATTGTACTTCTACTTATTGTATCAAAATCGACACACTGCTTTTGCATCATTTTTCGAAGCCCATGCCGGCGGATAGCTCCCCCGAAGCAACCCGCAGGCAGCGGCAACAGCTCGCATACGCGTTACAGGCCCTTAAAATGTACAATCCAGACTTTGCACTAACGCCAGAAGTACTGGAAATCATGCGTGCTTTCTTTTCCGACCTGCAGCCGGATGAACACGGGACCATCACTCGTGGTGCTTTGGCGGACGAGATCGCGCGGTTGGATCCAAGCGCGGAAACAAGACGTCGTGTGCAACATGAAATGGCACGACGAGAAGAACGTTTGGATTTCACTGCTTTTTGTGAGTGGGTGATGCGCTGGAAGGTGCAGAACCCGCAATTGGTACAGAATGTGTACACTTCCTGGGCCACACAAATTGCGGCGCTTGACTTTGGTATGAGTGATGGTGATAATATATTTTTCGATCTCAAGACAGAGGAGGATGAGCTCTCGAAGGAGAGATTGGCGTTGGAGATCATTCAATTATTGCAACGTCGACAAAAGGTGAAAACAGAGCAGAGGTTGCACGAAGGTGGTGTCATTCTTACACCTGCCCAGAAGAATCTCCAATACAAAGATGGTAGCTCGGATGATACGATTGACATGGACGTGAATCTGGATAAAACAGTCGTTGAGCTGCACCGGGCAGCCACCACGGATAGAAAAGGCGCAATTATGAACGTGTCCAAGTCATTTATTGCTGGAAGTATGGCTGGTATTGTCGCCAAGTCTGTACTGGCTCCATTGGATCGAGTGAAACTTCTTTTTCAAGTGAATGAGACGCGACAATTCAGTTTTCGAAATGCTGCCAGGATGGTCCAAACGATCTACGTGCATGATGGCTTTCACGCGCTTTTTCGCGGCAACATGCTAAATATCTTGCGAGTTATTCCTTATGCAGGGTTACAACACTCGGGGTTCGACTTTTTTAGGCAAAAGTTTCATGCGTACAACTTTCGGCAAGCAGAGAAGGAAGGTAGAAACGACGTATCGAAACTCAGTAATCTCCAGTTGGTGATAGCTGGATCGCTAGCAGGAGGAGTGTCTTTGATTGTGGCGTACCCGCTCGATATTCTACGAGCGAGATACATGGTGCAGATGGGGAAGCATCGTTACTCTAGTATATTTGAAGCAGTAGCTGCGATGTACAAGGTAGACGGAATGCGCTCGTTTTCGCGCGGACTGGTGCCATCGTTGCTCGGAACACTACCGTACACTGGCATCGGCTTTTCGCTGAATGAACGATTTAAGATGTGGGTATGTGTACGATGTTGGAGTGCCTGAGTACATTCAGACGTTTTAATCTATCTTCGTGCAAATACTGTATGAATCTATGCATAGACACTTGAGTTCCAGCGACGCCAATTGGAGCGTAAAAACGAAGAAAGCGCACGCGATCCAAGTTTAAATCCAATGACCAAGTTCGTGTGCTCTTATTTTGCGGCCTGTATCGCTCAAACAGGTGTGTACTTTGCTGACAATTACAATGTTGGAAACGTATGAAAAGTAACGCAAATGCTCTTTTTGTTAGGTACATATCCTCTGGATACGATCAGAAGACGTATCCAGACCGACGGCTACGTTTCTGGATCCCAGAAGGCAAAGAAATATACGGGTGTTCTTTCTACTGCTCGTATTATATTGGCCCGAGAAGGTTGGCGTGGCCTCTTTAAGGGTGTGTCAGTCAATTGGATGCGAGTAAGCCTCGACTTTTTTTTTATCATTTGTCGTATGTGTCCATGTCATGCTAACACTGATGATTCGCATGTTGCTTGCATAGAGCCCAGTATCTACTGGCATCAGCTTAACGACGTACGATATTCTGAAAGATGTCATGGGAATTGAAAAGATAGAGTAATAAATTACACAGTTCTCCATGACGACAGAACCATGGTGCCATATCGTTAATTTGCTGCGGCACATGTACCCAGCTTGCGCCTGACAGCTACTGCTAGATGGCGGAAAGACCTCTGATGTTACGAAAGTTGCTGGCTATTTGCGAGAAGCTGAGGGTGCGGAGCGACAATTGGTGGTCACACTCGAAATTTGGACTTCGATCATTCATCGAAACATGAGCCATAGATAAGCTGCACTCACCAATGCTGCCACAGCATATACTGAGAGCTTAAGGATAAGCTCAATCCACCATAACATCTCCATGACTTGTCCACAAACTTGAGCTAGACGGTTAGGCCTTCCACCCCACGTTCCAGTGGCTTGGGCCCCGAATTTCATTGGGAAAAAACGACAGCTGCCTTGGAGAGTGGCATTTGTTGAACCAAAAGGATTCTCTAGTAGACAGTCATATTTGACAGCATGCTGTGATGTAGCCATTTGCGCCCTTCCTGCCGACAAGACAAAGTACAGCTGTACTCGTGTCTAATTGTGACCAGTTTGCTCATCTAGAGACAGCGCACGTCAACGTGCACAGATGCGTATAACCGAAGCTCGTAGTGAAATTGCTGTGGCTCAAACGTTGACGGAATGACAATGTACCATCCTGGCGAATACCGTCGAGAAGCTTTGGCCAACACACCGCAAGGAATGCCGCTGACATACTCGCCATGCGATGAAGTGGCACATGCAAAAGCTGCTTTGGGATTTGTGGAAAGCAGCAACTCCCCTTCTGACGTACTTTTAAACACAGACACGTTGATTAATGGCGTTGACTGGATAGTGTTTGTAACAGACTGCTCGAGAGCCTCGTTGGCTTCTGGTTCCAGCACCAACAAGCGCACCAGCATCTCGCACTCTTGGGTCACGTGAACCAAATACTTGGGATTAAACGTATAACAGCCAAAATGAGAGCAACCAGCCGCAGATTTGTTGCTCCACTGGCCATGCAGTCGAGTAAGCTCCATGCCATGACCTTCACTCGGTAATTCATGATAAGCGATACTTTCGCCTGAAGGTGGATCACTGACGATTCGCAGTGTGAAGTTACCGATGACTCCTTGCTCGAAAGTAGATGGGATGAGTACCATGTCATGCAGCGTTGTAGCAAGAGACGCATCGATCTCAATGAAACAAAAGCCAGGTCGATACTCGCCCGAATTGAGTACTTTTAACCGCGTTTCCTGCTTCTCTGACACCAGCTTTGCTATTGACTGAATGTCATGCACTCGCTCACGTGCGTGTAACACCGCTCGCAAGTTAATAGGAAAGCTGACGTTCGTTGGATCCTTTGAATAGAATACATCCGTCTCGAGAAACACAAAGATGGAGCGACATTGCTTCTGTAGCTGCACGTGGATCTGAGGATTATTCATAAATGTCGAGTAGAATGGACGCCCACCCGCGGTTGTAGGATCCCAGGCGCCAGGGATGACAATTGACGTCGGGGCGGTGGTCACCAACTGTGGAATAGGCTCACACAGGAACGACCGTGTGGCAAAAACCGACAGCGTGTAGTCGAGAGCGGCAAACTTTTCGTACTGCGAGACGACAAGAGTGAAGGACGGCTCACAGTCGTCCGCCAGATCGAGATCGAGACTGACGAGAGTGTGGGGATTATTGCTGTATGTTCCTCTCGACACTGCATGGTGGTTGTAAAACACACGCGTACCAGGTTTCCCTCGATACACATGAAGCGTGAGGAACTGCTGGTTGGAGTTTTCGACGTCGCGTTCCATCAAACTCACATGTCTCGATAGCAAAAGCCAGACGGTACAAGACTCTGTTGCCGCCGTTGTTCCTTTTTCTGCTGGTGAATCCTTGCAGAATTGAAGCGAATACTGCGGATTGAACCCGAGAGTAAGCGAGTCATTCATAGGTCCAAGATCAACTGGCCAGTGGTCATGATACACTCCTTTGTACGGGAAAAGACCAGGGTTCCAGTTCATGTATAAGCTCTCAAAATGCCGTTTCACAGAATCAAAGTCGATCCAGAACAACCCGTCATCATCTAGCTGTCTCTCGGCTTCGGTTTCTTCCGTTGCGTAAAATTGTCGATGATATGTCCGCAGCTCGGCCCCAATAGCACCATGCCAACGTGGTATATCATAACGCGAATACGGACCTTTCCAACTCATCTTACGCCATGGATTTTTCACCTGAAGCAATCGAATCTTTTGGTCATCATCAGGAGAATGCAAGTCGTCGTCGTGTCTTGTAAGCTCATACACATTGAGCACGGCGTACACATGCATTGGAACGAGTCCAATTGCTTTAGCCTTTTGCTTCGAGAGATCTCCTGTGGATATTGTAATGATGCAATCTCCATAATGAAACGCGCTCTTGAGCTGTTCCCAAAGTCGCTCTTCTTTGGATGGTGCATCTATGAGCTCCGAAATAGGCACACGTTCTGGTATCCATCCTGTAAGAGCAAACAAGTCGATGCCAGAGTTGCCACCCGGAAAGTCATAGCCACCATTAAGTTTCAAGTAAGCCTTTTCGATGAGACTCACCCACAGTTCGTTCTTGCGAGTTGTGCAACTCGAGAGAAGTTGCCCCGAAACAGCGTTGACCGGTAGCATATCATCGATGACGACTTTCCGTGGCACACCATTCGCCCACAACTTGACGACATACTTTCCAAAAGGATTGTACACTGGCTGTTTTGTCTTTGTATCCGATGGGAAAATGATGTTCGTGATCAAATGTTTCTGGAATCGCTGTTCATATGCTGCAGCAATGCAAAGGGAAGCGACGAACGAACAGTCCGTGACAATGTCCTGTTTAACCACTAACGGGTTCACTCCTCCCTGTGCAATCATCACTGGTTCCTGACCACATTTAGCAGCATATTCACTTGGTCGCATCCAGACGGCATTTTTTTTGGTCTGTTTTGCCGACAGTTTTAAAAACCCATCGGGATCAATGAAAAGCTCGGGCAAACTAAACTTTTCTTGCGTATCTAAATCATCGAGCCACGGCACGAACAAATGTCCATTAATCTGCGACGATCGACGCAGCACATCCAATTCTTGTGTGGTGTATGCTACACCAGGTTTTTCTTCCAGCTGATTCTCCTCTGAAATTGCGTTGAGATCACATGTAGCTGCTGACGCATACAGTTGCGTCACTTGTGTCATCTTTTGCTGCTGCATCGGCGGCTCTGGCCACTGCAGCGACATCATTTGCTTATCCACTTGCTTTTTCTGTTTCTGATTCTTTAGTTTACACACGTAGTCAATGACGTACTCCAGTTGTTCCTTCACTGCTGCTTTGGTCGTTATCTCACTTGATGGAAGCGCATTCAGCGCCTTCATATAGCTCTCCGCTGTAGCAATGTACGTCTCTATCACATTATCGATTTTATTAGCTTTGCTGTCTTCTGTTTCTTTAGCCAACGCATGCGCTTTCATGGCCTGATGCAACAAAAAGTCGCTCGACTGCTGCAGAGTCTCGACGCGGGTCTGTAATTCAGCAATCGTTGCCTGTAACCGCGCGCGTTGTGCCGCTGACTCGACCAACGCTAATCGTTCAAGTATTCGTATCGATTTTAGAAACAGTGGTACGGATTTGGCAGCTTCACCCGCTTGCTCGAAACTCTCCGCGTGCTTAGTCGCCTCGAGAGCTTCGGCATACTGCCGTTGTGCCATCCAATTCGGAAATGAATGCCGTTTTCGACATGTAATTGGATAAAATGTAAATAAAAAGACGCTTTACATTTGATTAAACTCAATAATTGGCTAATAACCATCGTGAGGTCCGCAACGTCCATTTGCCATCATGAGCAGCAAGGAAGCGTGGAAGCCCTTTATCAAGTTCGAATATCAGAAGTTGCTGCCGGCAGAACTGCGTAACAAGGTAGACGAGAACGTTGCGTTTTGTGCTTCTACATTATGTATATTGTGCTAACGCTGACATGGTGCTGTGAATTCTTAGCTACGTAAGCTGCTGGTCTTTACGGAAGCCACGGGCACGAAACAGTTGAACCAATCACCGTTTGCGTCTGAGGGATATCGTTACCCAGCGCCTGATAAGCAGGCAGAAGGTGTTTTCGTTCCATCAAGTAACTCGAAGGATAACATCTACAACATCCAGTACTACACGCGGGACATTCGGCGTTTTCCATACCCGATCGAAGTGGGTGTGCATCCATCCATTCCCGTGGAAAAGCGTGCCGAGATCCCTGCCAATGCTAAGAGTGGATCACCCGGGAACAAAAATCCGGCTGTGCTGAGTTACGATCCTACAGGAACGCGTTCGGCAATGACTACAACTCATGAAGCTCGCGATAAACTTATCATGCAACACGTCTCTACGCACAACGTGCGCTTTGAGTGGGAAGGTGATGCTGAGAAGGACATTGTAGAGGAGTATGAAGCCAAGAATCTACCTCCTGTGCCTGGGCGTCCCTTTGTTTGGAACCTTCCTGCGCAGAGTCGCGTCATGCGCTGGTAAATAATGGTGATAAAATGCCAGTGAGCTAACAGAAAAAATTGACGACAACGAATGAATGTTGACGAGTGTTCATTGGCTGAATTCACAGAAATGTTTTCACACTTGTCACACACTTGTGCACTTCAGTCTAAGTTATATTTAATAATACAGTATATACAGCAATCAAGCAGAAAATCAACCGAAGCGAAGTCATGACGTTCACAGTTATGCCGGAGCTTCCGACGCCACCCGCACCAGAAGTCGTGGCCAAGACAAGTCAGTCGATTACGCTGCGTATACAGAAACCACCACCAGCGGACGGAGACGTCGCGTACAAGTTGCAAGTGGTAGGTTTCTTCAAGTCTGTTCTTATAACCTGGGTTGCCCTGTTTATGCTCTTCCGATATTGTATTGTTATGCAGAGCCACAGTGAACATGGCTATGTCTACTACTCATGGAACGATTCGGTACTCTTTAGTGGCAACATGTTTCCTGTTAAGGGGCTTCATCCAAATACGGTTCGAAATAACAATAATTGTTTTAAGCACGTTTAATTCCTCACAAATGTATACGATGTATTCAGACCTATGTCTTCCGCGTCCGTGTGGTCCATGACGTTGCCCAGCAATGCGGCGAGTGGTCGCTACTGACGCCAAATGTTCGGACATTTACTGAAGAGGAGGATGCAAAACGTTCAGGCACCGTGTTCGAGCACGCACTTAAGCTGGAACGTGAGCAGAAGACGCTTTTACAAGGACAAATCTCGAAACTCACGGGCATGCTGGATGAGCGGAAAGCCGCACGGGAGAATGAGAATAAAATGCAGCAGCATGAAGACATGTTGGCTAGTCGTCGTGTTATTGACACGAGGCTTGTGGAGTTGCAAAAGGAGATGAGTGCTCAGACATTGGCATTGCAGAGGATCAAGACCCAACGTGCTGCTGATGAATTGATGATCTCCGAGTTGCTGAATGAGCAAGAGACGCTGCGTTCTGCGCAGAGCAAACAGCAGGGACAGGTGCAGTACGAACTGGAGATGCAAACACTCCGTGCTCAATTAGAGAAGAACGAGGAGGCACTGAGGAAGTACCAGCAACAGGTGAGTGTCAGTTACGAGCAAGTTGCAAACTACGAGGCATCGTTAGAGTCCAGAAAACGAGAGATTGCTGAAAAGGAAGAGGAGGTGGAACGAATCATGGCCGATTGCAATCGCATGGTGCAGGAGCAAGCCGATTTAGCTCACGTAAAGCAGCTCGAGGTGGAAGATGCTTTGCTCGAGGCTAAAACATCATTGGAGCAACAGCTAGACATCAACACGTACTTGCGTGAAGAAGTTTCCCGTTTGCGTGAAGAGAACCATCACCTCAAAAATCAGATTCAGGAAGTGGACTCTGAAATTGTTCCCAAGCTGCTGCGTTTGGAGGATGAGAATGAGCAGCTGCGTACCCAGCTCAGCAGACGGTAAAGCGCTAGAAAAATCGATGGGAAGCTGCGCAGTCACCGAAGCATTGCGGGAAGATTACAATCTTTTCGTGCAAAGGCAAAACGTCGTTGACGTCAGGGTTTGACTATCGTTTTTCTGCGTTTGTCTTCATCCTGCTGGACTTTTCAAGCATCAATTTACTTAATATATACTCACCGCTCCTCTTTTCAAAGTGCTCTCAAGTTTTATTCTAAAATCCATCGTCTACGTCATCTTCATCAAAGCCACCAAGTACAAAAGCATTAGCGGCGCCTAAAGGGGGAAGTCTCGATGGAGGAGAACTAGCCGAGAGAGCGGGGGAGGGACCGAACGTCGTACGTGAAGGCAACGGATGTTTTACTGACGGACGGTCTTCATCATGAAAACGTTCACCGTCAATAGACGAACTAACCGACATGTTACAAGACCGACCGAGACTGCCCATGTAGTTATCTGTGTGATACGAATTGCTCGGGTTGGGTGCGCTTCCAGCCATGCTTATATCTTCGTCTGCCAACTCCTCTTCTTCTTCGTCTTCGTTCTCGTCTTCAGCATCCTCCTGTATTAGCCGGACATTGGCTTTCACAGACTCCAACAACTCGAAATTGACACTTGACGTCGGGTCGGCATGTTTCCAGTACAGGTAAAACGGGCCAACGTATCGGAAAGATCGGCGTAAGAGATAAGGATCAAACGGGAAAAACGTTTCCAATGGCTGGCGCTGACTAAGTAGGGTAGAAGAAGCAACTGGTCCAGCTGTAGGCTTGTTGGAACGTTCCATGGACTTTGTCGTCTTACTAGTAGAAGCAGCAATCGTACCAATAGCTTGATCCACACGCTCGAGACACTCCTCCGAGACCAGATCAAATGCCTCTACTAGATTTAAGAATTCCGTCGCTACCGTCTGTTGGCAAAACGCCAACGGACAATACCCGTTGTTCGTAACAAGCAGTCGCTCCCAACCGAGGCTGCGTAAAAATTCATAGCCAGCACCATCGTCGCTTGTAGCAATCTCTAATCCTCGAAAACATACCATATAGCATACCGTTTGTAGCGACGAGATGTAAATACTTTCCAGAAATTTCTGTTGTTTCTTCATTTTATCCGGTTCTTCTAGCAATTGCTCTTCGCTTTCGGCAGCACTTCTGTTCATCTCATCTTCTTGTTGCTCCTCGTGTGTTGCATCGTAGATATCCATCTGGTCGTGTAGCCATTTGAGCAAATGATACAGCGCTTTCTGAAGATATGCTACGGAAATGTACTTGGCTCGAGCAAGAAAACTGGCCAGATAGGCTGCACAGCTTTGACGTGTGGTCGGCGGTGTCTGTGGATCTAACGACGAAGCCAAAAGCTGAGATATAAAAATGTCCTGGAATTGTGGGTCCATGCGGCACACATAGAATAGCAAAAATTGCGGATACTTGGATCGATGAGTATTGAGGATCGAATGCTCAAAGACTTTGAGCAGGTATTTGAATACTAGCGCGACTTGACGGACGTTCACATTCTCTTTCCCATCGTTGGCTTCAACGACTGGCACTGTATCATTGGAAGCTAAGGCGGGCGCCAATGATGCAGCTAACTTCTCGATATGTTCAAACATGACAAGCATCATTTGATCCAGCTTATCTGCCATCTCATCCACTTGGCGTGATGCATCTTCAAGTGGCAATATCTCATCATCCAGGAAATCGTCCATCGTAAAAACATCTTCCTCACTCTCATCCAGTTTAATTTCCACGTCGATTGCCACGAGTTGGTCGATCACAAGTCCTAGCACACGTTCACGTAGTCCACTCACATATTCTGTCACCCGTAGCACATTTCGTAGATACGCAATTTGTGCAGCTGCATCCAATCGTTTATGAGGAAAATATTCACACAGGACAGGAAAGAGCACGTTCGTTGCAGTCGGTACGAGTTTCAGCACACGCTCGAGGGTCTGATGGGCTACTTCAAATCGCCTTTGGATAAGTTCATCCAGACTCAAGCATTTGGTTTCTTGTACTATCTCCGCATCAGGTATTGATTCCATTGCAATAGATTCGCCAATATTAATTTTTCCACCTTTCATTTCTTGGTGATTGTTCTGATTTTTTTCTCGTAGCTCGTATAGCTGCTTCTCTTGTGGACGGAGCATATTACGTACCAGCATATGTAAAGTCGGTACCACGTAGATGGTACTCGAAGACACTAGATGAATAATAAACGTCGTATAATCTTCCACTTCTTTAGCGTCACCACTAGCCAATAAGTCAAATTTAAAGAGCACATCCAATAGCGCTCGATAAGCTTTTGGTTCTCGCACTATTGTGGAAATACAACGTGGTAAAGCACGAAAGATTTTACGGCGAGTAGTGATAGACGCTGGTACGAGCGTGAGCTGCTGAATTAAATACTGATAACTCTTGGCATTGCCCTAACATAGAAGTATAATTGATGATGAGAGCAGCTGAAATGAAACACAAGACGGGCGCATTACCTTGATTAACAGATCCAGTGCATTGTCAATAAAGCGCTGCATGCTGGCAACCTCCTCCTCCGTCGGTGTGGTCGTTACAGACAGTGTAGAAGGCATTAAGACTTCGCTTCCAGCCATTTTTGACGTTTCAACATTAAATAGCACGTTGTTTTTAGAGTACGTTAATCGACGTTAATAAAGACCTTTTTATCGGATAAAGCAGACTTTAATGAGTTAGAGAGGGTTGTACAGTATTACGAAGGGAGCTCGCCTGGAGCATCAAACCAGACACCATGTGGATGCTCTGACGTTCCTTTTGGTGGTAAAATATTAGGAGGACCTACGCTATTGAGAATGCTACGTACAACGTCAACGTCCAGTTCAAACTTGTCTGCTAGCACCTCGTGCGTCCAATTTTGTGGCTTTTCATAGTGAAGCCGCAGTAAGGTCCTTAAATCTCTCGCTGTCAATCGGCCACTGATTTTTTCTTCATCGACGCCTCCAGCACCCGTCGAAGATGCACCACTGGTCCTGTCGGTTGGCAAACGGACAGGCTGCGACGATTTTGGACGATGGCTACTGGCAGTGGCTTCAAATGCACGCCTGCTCTCCTTTAAAAACTTGACGTGATCAAAAGTTTCCGTCCGTTGTAGGTTTTCCAACATTGGCTGCTGCATTTCCATAAGCTCCACTTTTGAGTCATCCGAGTTAATTACCACTGATGAGGTCTCAACAGCAGTAGCTTGAATCGGCAGTTCCGATGGTTGGCGTCTCGATTGTGCAATCAATTGCTCGATGGAGAGGTTTACGCGAATGACGCGATTGCGTGAAATAGTAGCCACTGACGAGGACGACGTTTTACTCGTAGCTGCTCCCATTAAGAAAATGATATTACGTCTCGTATTTTCCGTAGGCGAAGCAAAGGTTTAAATGCATAGGTTTTATTAATTGGAATAAAACCTAAAATTCGCGCAATCTGGTTTTATTTAGGTTTTATTCAAACCTACCAAAAGTTTTTACCAGCCCTGCTTTTTCGCGTCTTTTGATAACCTGCTCCTAGTTCGCTAGAAAATAGAACCCTATTTCAGACTTGCACTGCTCGAGCTGCAGATCATCGAGTGCTGGCTGGAAATGGACAAGCGAGTGATCAGGTGGATTGTCCAATCAATGGACAGATTGATCTTCACCCAATGATTGGCTGGAAATAGACACCAATCATGTTGTCTCAACGCCTTGCAGCTTTAGCTGCTACCTTTGCTCTTGTTGCACCACTTCCACGTTTCCTCGCCTTCGGTTTCGTATCATCGGATAGCGAGGAAAGTCTCTTGAGCCTGGCAGTTGAGTCATCACGACCCTGATTTCTTAGGGCTTGATAAAAGGTTTCGTCGAATGTTGCTGTTGATTTTCCGTCGAAACGACAGCGAATCCTGGAGGAGGACGTGTGGGTAGCCGCGAAGACAACGGGGTGTGCGTCTCAGTCTGGTTTGCTGCCGTTGGTGTGCTTAGAAATGCTCTTAGGCTCGACGTTCGTTGTTGGTACAGTGCTGATTCCCGCTCAACTGCTGCCAAATCTGCCATGGGGTCAAAGCGACGAGTTTCGTTCACGCGGCTCCCAAGGCCAAAGTCCTGCGGCCCACTACTTCCTTCAAAGGTCGAAGACGACATCATCAACCCAGTATTCAGTCCATTACTGCCAGAAAAGGGCATGCCCAAACCCAAACCAAGTTTGCCTTGTAGTTTGTTGTCATTGCCGAGGTTGCTATTACCATTTCCACTGTTTCCCCACCCTGACAGAAGTAATTCACTGGAGAAACTACCTCCATCATTGAACGTCTTGAAACTTGGATACCCAAGCGATGAACCAAACGAACTGTTGCCAGCGCCAAACACGCTCTTCTGGCCGTGATCGCCTCCTGGTGAGATCGGGCTTGGAGATCGAAGGCTGAAAACACCGCTACTTGCAGACATAGTGGCTGCAAAGTCGTTGTTTTGCTTGTGAGGCTGATTTTCCGCTATTCCCTTCAGTGCCGACGACGGACGGAATAAAATCACCTCGTCCTCAAACTCGTCGTCATCCTCACCAGCAGCACCACAACTGTTACCTAGAGCTTCTTGGACTTGCGTATGCTGCTGCTTCGTGTTACTAGACGACAAAAACTCAAAATTCAGCGACGCTAATCCATCTGTTGACGCTTTGTGTTGCTGGGCAGCCCTATTTCCAGCTACGGGCGACGTTGTAAATTGTCCTGATGCACTACAGAAGAGCAACGGGTTGCCTTCGTATCCATCACACAAATATTGCGCAAACTGATACAATTTCCATGCACGAAATTTGGCCGCTTTGTCATCTGACAAGGGGGTTACTTGGGATGCAGCATTTGATCTAGTCGCCGACGTTTGCAGCGCCCACTCGTCTGGCCACGTAGACGCAACCTCGTTCTTCTCCAGTGGTTGAAAACCTCGAAGCTCCAGCTTTTCCTTCAGCAAATGTCCTTCTTTACGAATTTCTTCATGTTGTTGACCAGAGCTCGACATCAAAGGAGCATAAAACTCGCGAACACGGGCGTGGCTCACAAGTTTTGCCAGAGTTTCGAGGAAAAGGCCAGCAAATTGATCTCGACCAGCGTCTTGTTCAACCGTTGCCACATCAGTAATCATATTTTTCGAGGCGGGCAGTAACAGTTGCTCCAATTGTTCGAGCATCTTGGGGTGTTGTTCCAAGTATTCACAAAAGACGACCACAGGACCTACGAGTCGTAGCGATGCAAGCGTCAAGTCCTTTGGACTTTTGCTGGTCAGCCCTTTCTTCAAGTTCAAGTTCAAGCCATCCACGATGAACTCCATTACACTCGTGATCGTTCGAATGGAAAGCCGCAACGCATCCTCAATCGGAGCAGACTGGGAGCACGACGCGGAGGCTCGAATAAGGCAGAAGATGTTCGTCACCACGATCTTTAAGAGCAATGCGTCTCCTACCACCCCAGCATGCAACAGCGTCTCGAGATCCTTCAACAGCACAGCTTCCATGTCTCGTGGATACACTAGTGCAGTCCCTTCGTTACTGTCGCTATTTCCCGACGAGGTCGTAGGAGAGAGAGCGAATAGGATGCCATGCATTCGCGTAAGGCGGTGCAGATAGCTCTTTAGAAATGCCGATTTCTCCTTTGATGATGGCGAAGACGTCGTAAACGTAATAGGCGCAGCCAATGGACGTTGACGACTGCGCTCAAAGAGCAGTGCAAGGTTTTCTTCTGCTGTCGTGAAAGGCTGCGATGTCAATAGACTTCTGCAATAACGGTACACTGCAACAGTCTCTGCCTCAACATAGGTCGCTAGCACTGCCAATTGATTATGAGGGTTCCCGTTCTCTGGTACGACCGCCAATGCACGATAATACAACGCTTCAGCCGCTGCAAAGTTCTTTTTGGCCTTTTGACTGTGTAATTCACGATACCGTGCCAGATCTCCTAAGAACACGTAGCAACGGTGCAAACTTTGGCGAAAAAGTGTAGCGTCACTTTCCTTCGACGTCCCTCGATTTTCTTGTAACCATAGGGCAAAGACATCTCGTAAATGCGTATAGAAATCGGCGGCCTCACTTAGAAATTGATGAAACTCGCTCGACACACGCGAAAAATGTTCACGAACGTTCCGATCGGACTGAGCAGTCATGGCGTACTTACGAATGCGGCGGCGAAAGTCCTCAATGCGACGATAGAAACAAGGTTTCCATAGTGCTAACTCAATTTCTTTTGATACCGAGAATACAGGATACGTATTTGCCAATCGTTTCGCGGCGTCCATTAGTCGACGTCGCACTTCATTGGCGTCTTGAATATTGAGTGGATTCGCACGCAACAAATCTCGTAACTTCTTATCCAGCGACACCATCTCCCTATTAGGACACAAACATAAAGATTAAAAGTTTGGACAAGTCAACATGAAACAAGAGCGACGTACATGTAAGCGCTGCGCGGGTCCATGGTCCGAAGGACGTTGGCTCGAGTGGCACTCGGCGTTACAAGAAACTTAGAAACGTTTCTATTTGTGCCTCCGGCTCTCAGCTGCTCACTTACAACATTCTGTCCAATCAGCCAATCAAAGTGGCCCAAACGTCAAAACACGCATTTATATGCAGTTATCCAGCTTTTGCGATTACCAGACTGTGAACCGACCTCGGTTGGTGCAGTGGTTAAGGCCCTGCCCCCGGGACCGGGAGATTGCGGGTTCGAGTCCCACTAGGGACAAAAACCCAAAGTCGAACCAACTTGGTTGGGTTGTAAGTATAATGAGACGCATTCAACCAGACTGTGAACAGATTGTCAGATTTACGAAAGCCAGATACCAGGAGTTAAAAGTTGTCAAGACGCAGGAGGTAGCACAGTTGCAGGGAAACTTCAATAAAAGATGGATGCGAATGTACAATACAGGGTGGTTATAGAGGTGTGAGGATGCAGGGCATCAAGACGCAGGGTTTTAACGGGGTGCCATTACATAAGTGACATTTGAGTTGAAATATCACAGTTCGATTTCAGTTTTGCTGTCTGAAATTAAAATATTTGATTGTAAGGTATCATACTCCCTCCGTTTCAGTATGTTTGTCCAAAAATTAAGCGATTTCGTGTTTCACAATGTTTGCCCATTCGCCCTAAAATTGTTTATAGAGGAAAGCGAATTCGAAAGAGAAGAATACACCTTATTGGACTTGCCGTAAGTGAATTTTTCGAGTAAGGAAAATTGGTCGCTTGTCCCTCTTTGATTCAGTGGGAACGCAGTCTTCTTGCGCATTAGGAAGAAGATTTCTATCGTCTTTCTCGCTCTCAATTGAAATTCGTCACTTTCAAGTAATGGCAATTCCTTTTTCTCGTAGCTTATCGTTGGAGCAAGTAAAGCTCTTGTTTTATTACCAATTAATGTCGCTCTCTCACTTAGGTTCGGGCGTTTCTCTCCGTGATCTTGGTTTAGATCGTATCGACATGGGATGGTTTTAGATGATGGGTCGATCGAGTGGGAAACATGCACAAAGCTCTTCCCGGAAGATGACGCATTGACCGATTTGTGAAGAAGCACGGCGGCATTAAAGTGTTTTATCATGTGAACAAAAAAGTCATTCTTGCGAATGTCCCGTCCCACCAGCGCCATTTCGTATCAAGATGAGACGATTTCGGCAGTGCATCAAGCGGCTGATCACTTAGCTGGACATACAAAGGGACCGTTAGCTCTGCTTTAAGCTTCAATCGAGTCGAAAAGTCGACAACTCACCTCGTCAATGGCAAACCTTCCAATCCTTGCGCAGCATCGTTCAAAACGCTTTATTTGAGCAAAAGATCGGCACGTCAAGGTAAGCCGCAAGTGACACACGAACACACGGTTAGTTGGTAATGCCATCAAGTTTTTTAAATACAGAATGTGTGGTGGAGCCAATTTCCAAATCCATGACCGAAGTCTTGGGCGGAATACGGATACCCACTGGCCCGGACGACCAACTATCGGAGGGGGTACTCCGTTGATCCTGATCAGCATCAGAATCAGATGAATCACCATTATGGTGACTGATCTGATCCTCCCGGTCATCTGGCCGGTCTTCATGCCCGTCAGGATCTATGTTTACCTTCATCTCACCTTGTGTACCCGTTGATCGGGGGTGGTTACACTCACTTAGGTGGACTCGGTGACGAAAACGATGATCTTGATCAGGTCGGAGGGGATGACCTTCTCGAGACGGGGGGTGTCCTCGGGTGGAAATCTTCACCGGAGAACGGGTTGGGGTCGATACTTAATCAGTATCTAGGCACTGATCAGGAAGGTTCGTCTGATCAGGCCAGCCAATGAGAGAGAGATAATACGAAACCAAGAAAACGCGATCAAACCACGATCTTCCACAGTAATCCACAAACGTTATCTCCACAAAACCTTTTCCAATATTATTGACGTGTTCCAAACACGTGTCCGTTGAGGGTGAAGTTCGATCACCTAAACAAACCCGTCGGGGGTCTTCCGGTAAGCCAAAATGCGTCTAAGCGCGTCTTAACCGGGAAATAGTTGAGCAAGAGGGGACTAATCAACCCTGTGCTCCCAATGACCGCAACACGTGGCGGAGCGACTCTTTGGTTAGGGGGAAAATCAAAAACCTGTTATTATATATGCAATGTCCTATACCTGTGTACCGTACATCAACTCATGCCTGACTTATACTTCGAACCTATTTACTTCGTCGCACGGTTGCGTAGCACCACCTTGCCCATCCTGGCCGCACCTTCAAGCTGATCTGTACCACTTCTGCCCTGATCACGACCCGACTCCTAGAAAGATCTTCAACCCATCCCGATCTTCGACAAACGACCTTGAAACCACTTGAGATCTGCTCTTCTAACACTTTCCCACTTCGTATCCAGCCCGACTGAACCGAGAACTTTACTTGCCTTTGCATCTGGACGCTGATCAGAGGCTGATCAGTCCTGATCACGATCGGCATAGTGATCAGCCGAGTGATCAGGTGGTGATCAGGCCGATCAGCCCTTGATCACCTCGGGAACGCTCTGGGTCATCATCATCACGACTCAATTCATTTGCTAAGCCATACTTCCGACCTCCATACCCCGTCAGGGCAACCATATCACACTGACTTCATCCGATCAGGCCTGATCGGGGCCTTCCGCATCTTTCCTGGACGAATCCATCGGTGATCATCATTCACACAACCTGTCACTCCACATGCCCGACTTCATTCCACATCTAATCTTCATTTCTCGGACATAATCGGCCGATCAGGCCGTAACTTCGTGTCATGATCAACTTCCACCACTATATCGTTCATAGATCGGCTAAACGGCTGTCCCTGACGCGTCATGTCAACAGTTGCTCACCTCGTTTTACATCCACGGGAACTCCACTTAGTAATTGAGATGACGATCTTGATCGTGATCTCCATCGTTCCATCAGTGTCTGGGACTGGGCGTAATGACAGTACTTGGCTGATTTCCATCGTGAATACCTGTTGTCCGCCACCTTTTCATCGTAACTGTGATCGGCCTTTCCCACCCATCAACCGTCATATGTTGATGGGTGTTCCATCTTCACCAATCAACGGCCATGTGTGGTCCACTTCATTCTCAATATTTTCTGATCGCTTTACCACAGCCGCCCCTGAGACTAACTGCAGCCGCGCAACGACTGCAGTTCGACTCATTCACTTTTAAACTTCCTCTCTGGCGATCACCATGGCTGACTCGAGCCGATCTTCTCCTCCTTCTTCGTCATCTTCGGCTGCCCGCCCGATCGCTGCCTCGCCTTCCGTTTCCAGTTCGACTAATCCCGCGATCGCCCCGATCACGACTTCAGCGCCGATCACGACCAGCCTCATCCGTCCCACGACAACCATGACTCCGTATCGCCCGCCTTGGAATCCTCCCGCTCGACCTTCCTCAGATCGCCCCCTCCGTTACTTGGAACAACTCGCTCGCCTAATAGATGGATCGGGTCCACTCACGTTGGGGTCCGTGGAAGCTTGCCGGCTACGGTCGGAACTCCGAAGTGCAATTCCCGAGTTGGTTTCTCTGTATGATATCAATCGGGCACTTAACGCTGAGTTATCCGACCGTCGGGTCGTTGCCGATTCCTTGGCACATGATTCTGCTGATCTGGCCAGCCAGCTGTCGACTCTTCGGCTAGATCACGACCGACTTGACCAAGACTTGCGAGACATGACTGATCGCGTTCAGAGTTTGACGATGGAGCGTGATCAGCTATCAGCTGACCTCGCTGCTCTGCGCCTCTCCAGGCCTTCGGACACCGTCGTCTCTTTACAGTCGCTGATCGGTTCGCTGACTATTACCATCCGCCATCAAGGTACGTTTATCCCATTCACTTCTTCTGTAATCCGTATATGACTCTCCATGTTTATTCCCAGACGAACGTATTGAAGCAATGAAAGACTCGATGGTCGAGATGGTGGATCATCTACAGCGGCTCGATGATCACCGTCTCGACCGTGATCAGCTGCTTCGCGACAAGATCTGCACTGTCGAGGACGTAGAGCGTCGGGAAGTCGAGGTTCGCTACTGGGATGAGCAGGTCCAGCTCCTGGTCAAGCAACTTTCCGATTCTCGCATCGGCCGCGCCGACATACAGAAAAGGTTGTGCGAGAGTCGGAAGGTAGCTGAAGATTGCCGGCGCGAGCTTAGTCTTGCTCGGGTTAAACTTGAAACCCTAGAGCTCGATGATCGCGCCTGGCTCCAGCATAACGCCGACTTGAGGAACCTTGCGGTGCAGACTATGGAGAGGTGGACTAACCCGAACACCGGTTCGGAGTCAGTTCGGACGGCTTTACAGCGGCTTCCTGGGCTGATCAACTCCTTCACTCCGTCTGGAACACCACCGCAGTCTCCCGAGTCTGCCCCGCCATCACCCGCGTCTTCCGTCGCTTCCTTGCCGGCCCATAGTGCTGATCAGCCCGTGATCAGCACTGCAGCGGCTTCTGCGTCTACTCCATCCCGTTTACCAGCGACTCCGAGATCAGCCTCCTCGGTCTTGAGTTCTGCGAAGCGCAAGCGGACCAGCTCGTCGAAGAAGAAGATGACCCCCGCCAAGCGATCACGTCTTGCGATTGACTCGGACGATGAGTCGACTGATCTGGACGAGAGGACGTTGTCTGTTCTGGCCCGATCGCGCAGTACTGATCGCCGTGCTCCAGCGCCAACCCATTCAGGCGTAAATTCGTTGGCCCAGGCCGTTACTTTGCTTGAGTCAGATGACGAGGATGACGATGATCTTGAGGAGGAACAACCGGCTCCGGCTGATCCCAACGTTCCTCCAGCGGCCAATAGGGCAGTGATCGCCCCGCCGCTCAATTTTACGGGCGTTTTCATCCCGGCGAACCGATCGTCGATCGAGCAGGACGATTACAGTTATAATCCGAACCAAAGGTTCATGGATTTGTACGTCGTCATGCAGGGCAAGCTGACTTCTGCTCACATGGCAACACGGAAACCTTGGAGTGCTGATCAGGTATGGGATCTGACTCCTCAGGTTCTTGCTGTGAGGCACAAACTCGTCTTTCGCTTGTGGTCCCGCCCGCCAGGCTGGATCTTTCCGACAAGATCGCCGGCGCCTAAAGACAAGCAGTGGCAACCAAGGTGCTGACCAGAGGCGCTATTGAGCTTCTGATCGATTCAGCACCTTGGGATGTCCTCCTGACACCTATGCCTGGGCTGGCGTTTCCCAATCACCCTTGGTTTGTTGAGCTGCAGGGACGTTTGGCCCTGTATTACCAGGAGCACATTCAAGCGATATGGGAGGCGACCCACCATTTCCCGATCACGGCGGCGATGCGCAAGGACGCGTGGATCGAGCATTACCATCATGCTCGCAAGCGTCGACGCACCAAAGCCGGGGCTGCTTGGGCTACGATCTGCGATTATATCGTCGACGGAATCCTGCACGGCGAGTGTGATCTGGACGTTTTCCTGTTCCCTGGCGTCCTGCATTTACCTGTTCGTCGAGCGGGATCGCGAGGACTCAAGGCTGACGGCGGGGAGTGGTATCCCGGTTATGGGCATCTAACTCCGGTCGCCACGTTGCGTGATTGCCTGATCTGGACCGATCAGCAGGAGCCTTGGCGGAACCAGTTCCGATCAAGCCCCATGGATCATCCAGGGTTCGCGGTTTCTCGCCTGCGCACTAAGTATGGCCTGTGATCGTCGTGACAACCAACTTTCGTTTCGTTTTCCATAATCACTAATATATCACGACAGTTCTTGATGATTTTCGCGTTCCATATTCACACTTCCTGTTCAGGTCTCATTATTGTCTCCATCTTGTATGTCGGTCGCTCACATGTATACAAATATAGTTCTCGTGCATTATATGTATGTATATGTATCCATTTATTCCAAACCAGCTCAACCACCCTGATCTCCACTTGCCCGATCATTGCATTTGGCTGATCAGTCACAATGTGTCAACCCAGGCTATTGAGATTCCTGGTTGCCCTCTTCGTGGGTTTGCATCACTCCAAATCGATTTCGTCTCACCCGATCGCGTTCAAATTCCCTTAATAGGGCTCCACAGTTCAGATCACGTTCATCTACCCACTCGGGATCGTCATAACCCTTCCATCGAACCAAGTAATCACGATGGGTTCGGCCAAATCGGGTCCTCTTGCCTGATCGGGTATCCAAAACCTTCTCCACTTCAAATTCGTTCGGGTCCAACGTTCTTTCCCAACTGTCTTCGGGTAAGAGAGCTTCGTCGAAATCAAACCTTGGCTGATCATCGCATGACAGCCTGGTTTTAGGCCGATCAGGGTATTCTCGAACCAGTTTCAACTTCGACAAGTGGACAATCGGGAAAATTCCATAATCGGTACCTGCAGTAATCAGCCGAGCGGCATGATCACCGATTAGTTCGGCTATACGGAACGGTCCATGCCACAGATGTGCTAACTTCTTGGCATATCCTTCTTTCACGCGATCCAAGTAAAGCCAAACCCTTGATCCCGGCTCGATATTATGCGAATCGGCCTGATCATTGTTCCGATCAGCTCTTTCTTGGATGGCCCTCCGCAATCGTTCGTTGACTTGCTCCCGCGCATGTTGGTAGTGACGTTGGAGTCCCATACGCCATCGACGAGCTTCGCGATCTCGACCTCGGGTGCAGCCAACAGGGATCACCGACTCGATGGTAGATCGGGGGTCCCAACCATACGCCAGGTAGAATGGAGTATCTCCCCTGATCCGATCGAAAGAGGAATTCAACGCAAACACCAGTCTCTCTGCATATTCATCCCAATCTTGTTGAGCGGAATCCGCGACATACATCTTGATAGCTCTAGTCAGCGTCTGTACCATCCGTTCGGCTTTACCATTCGCCTGCGGACGATATGCCATGGTCGCGCTCTGTTTCTGGCCAAGCATCTGATTAAATGATCGGAAGACTTCGGCCATGAAACCTGGTTCGCGATCATGCCTGATCACTTCACTGGCTCCAAATCGTCGAAAAACACATTCTTCATAACTGCAAGCGACTTGTTGGGCTGTTCGGGTAGATCCCGCTTTCGCGATCACCAATCCCGTGAACAGATCAGTCCAGATCAGCAACTCTGTATTGCCCTTGAACGATTTTGGCAGGGACGGTATGTGATCCATCGCTATCACTTGGAAAGGGTAGGTCGCCTGGATATTTCCAGGTGATCTTCCCCGGATGTTTGGCATACCTTTTCCAGTTTCGCAATCCGTACATGTCCCGACAAACTTTTGTATACTTCGTTATAAGCCTCTCCAATGAAAATGTTTACGGATCCTGTGATACGTTCGACCTACGCCCTGGTGGCCACCCTCCAAACTGACGTGATAATGGTGTAAGATATCAGCTTGTAAAGTCTCCGGGATCACGAGCCTTGCTGATCGGTCCAGATCTGCATCGGCCTGATCAGCTTGAACATAGTAAAACAATAGATCATTTTCGTCGATCTCGTAGTTGGACGCGATCTTAGCACAATCTTTTGCATCACCCTGGCTCAGCTTCTCCAGATCACCCTTTAGAAACGCCTTCAAATCAACGATCCATTTTTCCTCGTCTTGTGCCTTGAGAATTCTTTCGATCCGCATCTCCTGTACTATTTCTTCTGTTAGGCTTTCTCGAGAGAGTGATCTGTTAGGTGGTGATCTGGTTCGTGATCTCGTCATAATCAAGATCTGGGCTGCTTCCTTTTCATTTTCCGCACGGATCAGCTCAGGCAGCCTATTGATCTCCACCAGTTCTCCCAGCAATGCCTGATCAGTAACTATTGATCCGGACTGATCACGCATGGTCATAGTGGCTAGGTGATCTGCGCTTCGATTCCAATCACGTTTCACATGTAAAAGATCATGCCTTGGCCATCCACGTAAAGCTTTCATAACGCGATTGTTCAGTAGCTTCAAACGCGGTGCTTTACAGTCGATCTCTCCAGTGATCTGCCGAATTACCAGGTTTGAATCTCCGCATATGATTACTCTTCCGATCCTTTGCTCTTGCAAGAGATCCAAACCTAGCA